>CAUHTR010000129.1:0-92752 GCA_959609185.1 Schmidtea polychroa | reverse complement strand
GGTTCAAATCCTAACTGCGGTTAGTTTTTTTTCAACATAAAATAATATTAAAAATTTGAAAAATAATAAATAGTGTGGGTATCTTAGATTTATAAAGTAGTTGTATATTTTATTTTATTTATTTTATTATTTTATTTTTATTTTAATTTTATCTTGTATATTTTATTTTTTTTAAACATAAATATGAAAAAAATATATTTAAGATTTTTAAAATATTTATAATTTAACCAGCAATGATGGTAGAGAATGAAAAGTATCGACATTTTTACCTGAAAGCTGTAGAAGTTGCTGAGATAAGGTTAAAGAAAATGAAAACAATTACAGGAAAGAGTTAAAGAACTTGAATCTTAAATTTATACTTGTAAAAATGACAAAAAATTCGAACCTTGATGGCGCGGTGCGAATAGACTGGCACAGTGGTTCAAAATGCTAGTGGTTCAAATCACGTCTGAGGTTAGTTTTTTTTTCAACATAAAATAATATTAAAAATTTGAAAATAATATTGAAAATAATTTTTGAAAATAAATATTAAAAAAATATATAGTGTGGGTATCTTAGGAAATAAATCTTGTTTATTTTATTTATTTATTAATTAATTAATTTTTAAACATAAATATGAAAAAAAAAATATTGAAACGGGTGATGGTGGCGAACCGGTAATTATCGCCACCAGTCTTTCGAACACCCCCGGATCGATTCTATAATGTGCACATTTATTTCTTGGTTGTTTTCGGACCTCTTTCGGATTCGCTTTCGAATTCATTTGTACTTTCGAGCAGCACACTTAAAACGCCGATGAAATCGACTTCGTGAGCGAGAAGCGAATAATAAGGTGTGCTGCTATTATCGAATTGATTCTGATATATAAGTCTGGCCAGCTTGTATATTGGAAGAGATTTGATAAACGAAAGAGGTTGAAATAAAAAAAAAAAAAATGATCCGGATCAAAAAAAACTGTTGAGAGGACAGTGAAAAAAAAAATACCACTGTCCTCTCAGAGCAGTTTTACTATTTTCATAAAATTTTTTATTCTTCAAGATTAAGATTTATAAAATTATAAATTAGTCAAATAGCAACTTGCTAGTTGACATCCTCAAGTAGTGTGTTTATATCCCTAACGACCGCAAGCCGACAAACGTTTTTCATAGTTTTATCAGTATTTTTCTCCGTTTTATAGCCTTAAATCCATATTTCTTAAATCTTGCGAAATAGAGGAAAATAAAAAATGTGCGTTTTTAAGGGTTTTTAGCGTTTTTTTGTGCGTTTTTAGGGGCAAAATGGCCATAAAAGATGAAAACAGTGGGAGGCCTGTGGTCGTTAGGGATATATCCCCACTACTAGGCACAAATGACAATGCTGCTAATGATTTCAGCTTTAGTTTCATATCCAGGCTGCATTCATCGCTGCTTTCTCAAAATCTAGTAATATTCTTTCAGGTGCCAAATTTGGTAGCAAGTTCTTTAATATTTCAAACATTTTTTTGTATGTATCTCCGTTTTTCTTTTAACAAAAAATAAATACAAGGTGGATAAGAATTACCAACCTGAGCATGCCAAGTATAAAGTTGATAAAACATGCTTGGAACTTTATCAAAAGTTCCATCTCCGAATATTGTATCTTTATTTAATTCTTTTAAGAGATAAATATCTCCTAAAACCAGAATTCTGTCTGGATCACTTGCACCTGAATCATGAAGTACTAGCTCGGTGTATTTATCTGGAATTTCAAAATTTGTATCTTTAGGTACTGGTAAATGTCCATCTCTTCTAAAATTCAGTAGATTTCGTGATATTGAAGTTTTTTTCGGCATAAACGCTAGTGCTTCACTGTTCATTTCTAATAAAATACTCCTCATTACATTTCTAGGAGTAGCACCAATTGATGTCATCGCATCCTGCATTTTTTTCTTTGCTAAATTACATTCTATTTTTTGTGGGCATGATTCATGGCAATGTTGCGTTGGTTGATTTACAATATTGCCATCTTTAGTTTTTATGATGGAATGACAGTTTATAATGCGATGTTGCCTGCATCTCCAAGTCAAAACTCCATTTGTTGTACGGAAATAGATATACTCAAACCCAGAGTAAATTAAAACTCGATTGCCTCTCTGCGTACTAGAATATTCCATTTTCAGACCTATAAAAATATTTAAAAAAATATCGTTTGAAAATTATGGTATTAAAAGTATTATATTAACAAAAGAGAATTTAAATATTACATATTAGAGGTAAATATATATTGTAAAATTTGTAAATTTATTGTTGATACATTTTAATATTTTATTTTAAATCACTAATAGATTATCTCCTAGATAGAATATAATTTTTGATTTTTTCTCTATTTATTTTAATTTAATTTTTATATTTAAAATAATTTTTCGTGTGGGCATTTTTCTATGTGGGACATTTGTCTATGTGGGCATTTTTCCTTGTGGGCATTATTCTGTGTGGGCATTAATCGTGTGGGCAAAACTATCTGTGGGCAATTTTCTGTGGGCAATTTTCGTGTGGGCATTTTTCATGTGGGCAATAATCATCTAATCGGATTTTACTTATTGGTCTTATTTAATTGTACTTCTGGCCTTCCTTAATATATGTAATTTTAAATCTATGTTGAGTTTTTATTTCTAAAGTCGGTTCTCTCTTTGACTCCTCATGTTCTTATTTAACCAAATAAATCGAAACTCAACACAGAATAATTTTATTCAATTTCAATCAAATTACAATTTTCACTATTTGCCTCTTTCTTCAAATTAATTATCATTCGATAAAGTAGATAACACAAAGGGCAATCACCTTTTCTGGTACTAGTCTTAAACTTTTTTCGAATTACTAGATTTCTTTTTCTCATCGCTGATCGCCTGATTTCTGAGCTTCTCTTTTTTTCTTCGACCAAATGGTGCGTTTCGGTTTCTGAGCTCTCTTTTTATACTGTTACTGAGAGGGCAATTATCTAGAGAATTGCAATTAATTATCTCCCAAGAATTTAGGTAAACATTTGAGGGTTTCCAAATTATTTTAATTTGTTTATCCTAGATTAGAGCTCGAAATATTCCCTCCTTTATCTGTATACCATTCGTTGGAGAAATACAAAAAAGTATGAATTAAAAGGGAAAAATAGTAAATTATTTAAAACTAATTTAATAATTTTAAAAGTCAATATTTTTCGGTGAGGGAAGGTAACCGGTGGTAAATGAGAATCTGAAGACGTATGAAATATTTTTTTAATAAGTGGAGGTTCCTAGAAGTATCTAGAACCGAAAGACAAATTAATTAAGTAATTAATTATTCAAGAAAACCCATAAATCACTGTAAAATATTAAACTAAGTGAGCAATAAATTATAGAGAGAAATTAGTCTCAGAATTACACGAGATAACAACTCCCATTAAATTGATATATTGAATGGGGAGGAATCCCTATAAAAGCAACTGGTGAAACTTAAAATTTCCAGTGAGTTGATCAAATTAAATTACTAAGTGAGCGAAAGTGAGTAAAGTAAAATTAAAGAAATGAAAGCATATTGTATTTTTGATTGAGGTGACAATATCTCGCAATTCTCAATTGTTATAGATCTATTAAAATGTATTCAGATTATGATTGAATTATAGTTATTTTGTTGGGATTCAATTATTGATTTTGACTGAACACGACTAGCCAGATTGAGACAGAATTCTTATCGACAATTTAATAATATCCCAACGGTGAGCCGACAAAAGTGCGCACAAAAATGAAGAAGATAATTTATAAAATAAACTATTTACTTAACTATAATCACTAAAATCATAATTTTTAATTTACAGCCTGTGCACTTTTGTCTTGCACGCATTTGTTACGGCGCCAATCCCAACACGTTAAATTAATAAACGTCGAAAAATTAACATTTGATTACCATATGTTAAAATACAAAATTTAAATACAAACCACCGAACTGAAAATAAATAAATATGAATATATTTTGATATTAGTTTTAATACTCTAAAATTGATTTTCCTTAAAAATAAAATTTATGAAAATAATAATAAAAAATGAATTGACCTGTGCCGCAATTACCAAAGGATCTCGATTCAATGATTTGTGTTGGTCATCAACTTGCAGAGAAATTAGTTCAACAGCTGCTTGAGTGAAAATGGTGGCAATATAACTGTTTGCAATTTGCATCAGATATTTCTCTTCGTCTGCCGAAGACAGTAATTTCAGGTCGTTCATATTTTCTAATGCATGGACAAGTAGACCTTCTAAGATCTGTTTATTTCCCTTATAATGTGAATTTCATTAAAAATATTTAAATATTCTACCGAATGGAGTAATTTGATTGTCTTCGGCGTTGCTGTCTTGACGGTTTAATTTCTGGTTGGTTGAATTGTTGATGTTAATTGACCTATCCTCACGAGGAATTGATTGTGGTTTTGTCGAATAAGATGCGCTTGGAATGCAATCCTAAGATACTCAATAATTTTCGCTTTGAAATATGGACGTTTCAAAAAATTAACAAAACCCAACATAAAGTTATGCTCAATAATATCAGTTGTCCGATATTTATTTTTTTGTCATATCAAGAAATTAGCAATATTTGGATTTCTTAACTACAATTTTTCCTTTGAGGTACAAGCTAATACAATATCATCTTTAGTACGTTTTTTGATGATAGCTTTAAGGTTGTAATCTTTGTTTCTAAACCATAATTGAGTTAGGTTTAAATTCTCAAACAACTTCATGAGCCATTATTTATGATCCAAAGCTTTACTGTTTATTTGAGATAGGCATTCGGAATGGATTGGTATTTATCTACAAACTTTATGTTGAAGCGGATGAGTGCAACACTTTTTGAGAGTTATAAAATAATATTCCCAATGATAAATTTAATCCATCATACGCACTATCTGACCTATAGGTTTTTGTAATTTTTTTTACATACTCTTAATACTTTATAAAAATTAAATAATTTAAACAACTTCTAAATTTTCATCAGAATCAAATAATGATTTGGAATCAGATTTTTCTTTTCCAGGATCTCCTAATGTAATATTTCTGTTTATTTCTATCAAACCGGGTACCTCATTTTCTATTAACAAATTGAATATTATAAAAAAATGAACGGCTATTACCTGCATCAATATCTTTAAAAAAGAACTTCAAATTTTTAATTACCCACAATAACAGAGTATCAGTAGATTGTATTTTCTCTGTGGAAATATTTCCTTCTTTTTTATTTCTATCGACAGCTGTAATTCGAATCTGGAATTAATATTATAAAACGAACTGATGATAATGGTCCTTACAGTATACTGTAGGTTTGGGTGCAGTTTAACAAAAAAGATCTGTGTCAGAATTATAATATTACTGACAATATCTGCAATCATGGACAAGTCATTGGAGTTCAACAATTCACTTGTATTAAGTGTTATTTCAAACAACATATCAGGATTTATTTGAATTTTTATAGAATACTGAATATAAATTATGAGGAAATTATTAAGTAAGAAACAGAATAGAAGGATTTCTCATTTTGATTGTTTAAATTAAATTTTAAACCTATCGCGATGTATATTTTCTAGTGGAAATGAAAATACTAAAATTACTAAATATTTTGCGTAACTAAACAAATATGAAAGTATCGTAACATTTCGCTTCTACTCACGTGCGGACACGGAGCTGGTGGATTAAAAAACTAATTGATAGGCATATAAACCAAATCTAACCCCATTAAAAAGCGTTTAGTCCTGACATAAAACTTAGTGGTACATATGTGTACTAGGAATCATATGTGCCTAGTTATCAAATTCTAAAATGAATGTTTTATTATATGTGTTGGAACGAGTATGGATCTATTGTTGGAAGCTTTCATATGAATAATTGTGAACATATACAACAGTAGTCTTCAAACTGTGTTCCGCAAAACCCTAGGGTTCCATGAACTCCCTCAAGGGTTCCAAAAAAAATCAATAATTTAAAAGAAATTGCTTCATTTTTCACCAAAAAACATCAATAAAAAATTTTCATTTCTTATTAAAAAACATAAATAAAAATTTCAAGAATTTCATTAAGAAACTTAAATAAAATTTATATTGTAACGCATCATTTCACATAAGGGTTCCGCGAGCTTGTGAAGTTTGAAGACCACTGAAATATTATTTAACCGGCTTTCTTCAAAAAAATAAGGGAATTAAGGTTGATTAACTTTCAACTGTTGCATTCTAATTGAAAATTAAGTATTTGGCAGTAAGCTTTACAGAAGTGTCTAGGATATTTCCCCTGGACATTCCCCCCTGGACATATACTACAAGTTTATCCGACAAGATATTTTGTTCCCTTATTGTTATTGGTCACAACGGTACTGCTCACACTCAACATGTCACAAAGGGTATATTATTATTATTATTATTATTATTATTATTATTATTATTATTATATTATTATTATTATTATTATTATTATTATTATTATTATTATTATTATTATTATTATTATTATTATTATTATTATTATTATTATTATTATTATTATTATTATTATTATTATTATTATTATTTACAAAGTTCTTATTATTATTTTATTTTCGAAGGGGGAAAGGGCTGGGAGGAAATATCGAGGGGGGGGAATTATCCTGTTTCCTTACAGAGATACGTAAAATATTTGTTAAAATATAAGAAAATGCAAGACAAAATGATTTTATTCAAAAATTTTCTTTTCTATATCGTAACTGAAATTTAACAATATTCTGAGATAAAAAGTGGTTCGAGATGAAATTAACAAACGTTGAAATGTCTTTGTTTGTTTTATTGACTAATTAAATAAATGATTTGTTTTAATTAATGTTACAAAGTATTTATATTTTAAAAATTAAATTTTTGAATTTTGATTTAAATTATTCTATTATCAAGTTTGGAGTCTATTTTCAAAGTTAAATTTTATTTTTAACCATGTGATATTTGATTTTAATCTTTTTAGGTATTATTTCTAGCTTTATTCTCTTAAATTTAGAATTTAGTAAATATGGCGATCGAAATACCGGCAGTGGCATTTGATCCGGTATTTCTGATCCCAAATAGTCTGTATCACGAAAATTTAACAAATATAAGCCCACTTGGTTAATACTGTAAAACAATCCGAATTTAAACCATTTTACTGTATCTTCCTCTGTTCCGATATTGCCTCCAATAAAATATATTAATGGAATTAGCATTTGTAGATCAACAGTTTGATAAAATTCATAAAATATAGACAAACAGGGAACTTTTTCCGAACTAAACTTACTCATGATCGACTAAAGAAAATATGATACTCCAACAGAAATAAGAAATTACTAACTTCTATTCTATCTAAATTTCCTTTATTTGGCTTTACATATGTAATACCTCTTGAAAATGATGGATAATATGGCATTTCGATTTCTTCATTAACCACTTTCAAATGTGAAAGATCTACAACAATTAACACTGCTTCACTTAACATCAATCTACATAGCATATACAATCTGTCATTTGATAAATCCAAATTCTGAAATGGAAAGAAATGTTATTTAGATAAACCTTTTTCAATCATTTCAGAATACAAATATTTACCAACCTGGAGGAGTATGGGTAATATGCAGTCAATGAAAAAGTTATTTTCAAATGCCATTTCTATCATGTTTGCCAATGATCTGGAATTCGGTCTATTATCAGATTTCTTCCAGAATCTTTTTGATTCCACTTTAAGAGTTTGGTTATCAGGATTAGAATATAATATATTAACTGCTTCTATATATTTGAGAGGTTGGATGATTATAGTCGAAGAACCATCACCACCAATTCCGATAAATATTTCACCCTATTAAAACAAATAATACAAAACAAACTTTCTTCAAATCAACTAACCAACTTTGTCAAATGATTTAAATAATCTGAGACTTGAAATTTTATTTCTGTTTCATTTTTTAAACATGTTGAATAAGTTGTTAATAATTCTTGCTGAAAATCTTCCAAGTTTATTGTTATATATTGTTTAGATCTCAATTGACGGATAAAACAAATGATAATAGCTATTTCGTTTGAATATTTGACTGAGGTCTCGTCCAGGCATAAATTAAGAATAAATGTCTTAAAATCTGTCATGTCCTACATTAAATATTTGAATTAAAAATTTATTATGTTGTTGAATTTGTCAAAGTGAATCTAGGCCGATTATACATAAACAATTTAAGACTAAACATTACCCTTGTAATGAGCTTAAAATCTCATCTTAAATTAAAACTAATTAAAAGTAAACTAAATTTATTATTATAACTATTAAAATTTTGAATAAAATAAAAATTGCGCGCAAAAAATACTGTAGAGGACACCATAAAAATGTGTATTAAATACTTTAATTTAATCTGATGACTAGCTTTCATTTTCCGGATAATGGCATTTCCGTATAAATGAAACTTTCCCAATTTTCTTTCATAATATGGAATATTCTACAACAGAGAGAAAATCAAGTATTGATCTATAGACACGAAAATCTTTATTATCATCTTAGAAATGGTATTATCATTTTGAGATGTAGACAAAATCGACTTAAAAAGTGCATTTCTACTGTTAAAACAGAACGGGAGAATATGGTGCAATAGCCTTCTGAGAATTTCCACGATTCTTCCCTTCAAAAAATTGAGGTAAGATTTTGAAAAAGAAAAGGAAACATGGAATCATTGAAACAAATGTTACCCAAAGAACTGTCATTGATATTTTCGGTCAAATTAGATGAATTAAATATAAAGAAAATCAGATTATAAATGCATTTAAAACTAAATAATCATTACTGAAATCACATTTAATAAAAGATTTGTTACTCTATTTCCCAGATAAGAAGCGTATTATTGAAAGTTTGCTTAACAAAATATTTAATGCTTCTTCATGTATAAAAATTATGGAGAATCTTTCAGAATAATTTTCTTTGTAAGTATTTTGAGCTAGTAATACGGACGAAATAAGATAAGAAATTATAAATCCGCAAAACGATATTATTTTAAAATTACACTGATTCGGATGTTATGTATTTATTTTGTATTTTACTGTATTTTCTGCTGTTTTGTTTTGTATTTATGAGTATTATATTTTATATTCTTGATATATATATATATATATTGTTTATCTTTTTATTTGTCATTGGTTTTATCGGGGCTGTGGAGCCGTATCGAAATTGATCAGCTCCAGCTCCGGGTTTTTACTGACGTCGGCTCCAGCTCCAGCTTGGGCACCGAACTCTATTATATCTTATACTTAATCAATATGTATAAAAATAAAACCACTTTTTTTGAATTGTTTATTTTTTATTCATGACTGATTCTATTAAATTTATGTTTTACAAAAAATTCTTAGATATTATTAGTAAAAGCAAAAAGCAAAAATAGCTAAATAAATGATTCTAAAAAAGATATTTCAATTGACATAAAAATTCTCAATTGTCGTTTGTATGTATTTAAGTTTTATTTATAAATTTTTAAAAATTTCACTTTTTTTCGGGGCCGGGTTAAAGCTATTTTGAAGGGCTCCAGCTCCACAACGCTGGTTTTTATGCATTCGTAATTTAAGTGTATTTAATTATATTTCTTAAAATAAAAATTTTAATATTTTGAAAATTTAATTTGTGTGCCCCCAATAACTTTTAAATTTATATTGCACCATTATTGACAAAAAGGTTGCCGACTCCTGTTTTAAAGTAATGAAAGTGAAGTTAAGACTTTTATAAGTGCTTTTGTGTTTCTTTCATATAATATCGATCCTTCAATTCTTTGTTGCCAAGAATGTCTGAAAGCTCTCCTGCAAATTCTGATTAACTCCGATAAATAATCATAATAATGATTCATAAGGGAAATAAAACGTTGAAAACTTTTATAATATTAATCAAATAATATTTATATTTTAAACAAATTGCTTAATATATTAGGTAGTTATTTCCAGTATTTTCATTATTATATTCAATTATTAAATTTTAATTCCGTTAATCACAACAAGTACAAAATTTGTAAATTAATTATTATTGTGACTAGTACTAGATTGAAAAAAAAGTTTTTTTTGTGTTGATAAATAGAATTGATAAATTGCTATAAACTTGTCACAGATTCATCTACAGAAATGATAAATGATGACGAAAGTTAACAACAACCAGTAGAATCCATTTTTATTATGAATAAACTTCACAAAAGGATTTTGGAAAGCTGCACTGTATTAAAAGAGTTGAAAGGTTTTATTAAAAATAATTTGCATGAAGAAAAAGGCATCAAGGGAAGTTCATAATCATTTAAAAACCGTTCGGCCTACATTTGTTCATTTTCAGAGGGCTTTCTCCGCTGTGGACTAGTTGGTCACAAAAATTAGATCAATGTTCTTAGACTAAAGCCTTAACAATTTATACTTCTTAAGATCCTACTTTCAAAATTTACAATAATTTAAATTTATTTTATCTAATTTATAATTAATTATTTAATGAAGTTGAGTTCAAACTAAATTGAAAAGACAAATTTTTTGCAAAATTTTTTATACAAGGTATCTGCCTTTCTTTGTCATGCAGTCCCTAATCTGGCTCGCAAGCAGTATTGTGAATAGCAATATGTTACAAATTAGAAGGAAATCTGAATTATGTCCAAAAGTGAGATATATATATATATAAGAATTTACTGAAATATACAGGTATTAATCAACAATTACCGGTTTTGGAAAAAGTTCTTCGGTAATGGACTGGCTATTATTAAAGGTTTGTAAAGAAGATTATTGCCAATTGAATTAGTTATAAATTTTTAAAATCGACCGAGAAGATTTTTGAGAAATTAAGAAAAATAGTTTAGTTAGTATTTTCTAGTAAATTATTATTAGAGATTTGTAGAAGAGAGTGAATCAAATGACCTAAATATATTTGACATCCAAAGAGAAGATTTTTGTGAAATCAAAAAAGAAAAAATATTTTTAGGGGCGTAAAAAGTTTAGTAAGGATCATCAAGGAGAGTAAAATATTTTTTTCAGTATGTTTTATAGGGTGGGCGGCATTTTCTCTTTCGTGTTACTGGCTCACAACATGTCACTAAAGATATTATTTTTTATTCATTGAAACTAGAAACAAATTACCTTATCTGAATCCATATCAATTTGAAATATAGGATAAATTACTTTAACGAATTCAAAATAATCGTTTTGATTCTTATTAGATCTGTATCAATTTTTAAAATAATAATTAAAACAAATACAAATATTACTTATTTTCATTTTTATTGTAATCTTTCCAAAATTGATTGTGAAAGTTGTCAACGCTTTTCTGAATAGAACTTTTATGTTCATTCAATTCATTACAATTATCGAGATTTTTCGTCAAAATAACAATAACTATTTTGATATTTCTTTTCTATAAATTTTCGATAAAAATCAATAAATTTCCTTTAACAGTAAGTTACCGTTAAATAAAATATTTTCAAAAATTTTCTTATTTCTTTAGAACTGGAATCCTCATTGAAAATGACCATTGATATCCCAGAGTTCGCTAGATGATGGAATGCCATTGATTTATAGACAAAAATAGGAATATTCCATAAATCGATTTCAATATTGACTTGATCTATTTATTATGTCAAATAAAAATTATTTTCAAAAAAATTGATTAATTAATTAATTGCTAAATTTACGATCATCTACAACTCCAGTAGTTGGAATCCAGCAATATTTAATCAAATTTAAATTTTCAGAATTTTCTGGGAAATTTTTATCATACACCAATTTCCGAATCAATCTCATTTTTGACGATTCCGATAGACCAAATACATCGATTTTCATCCTTGACGGTAAATGGATTTTTTAAATATTTTTTATTAGAAAATCAATCACCTCGTCAGATCTTTATCGAATCCGATCATTTCGAAAATCGATAATCGAGGAATATCTTTCATAGAGGAAATGGAATATCGATTTATATTTTTGTGGAATTTCTTTCGATTGTTTTCCACTTCAAAATTTTCAAACAAATTATATTTGATATTTTTGAATTCATTTTCCATTTGTCGATGATTAGCTGGAGTGGATTTTACTCCTTTTTTTTTGAAATAATATTTGTTTCATTGGAGAAAATAGAAAAATTGTTTTCCTTGGCAATAAAAATCCATCTGATAGTTTCACATAAAGGCAATTAGTGTAACTTGCAAATTTTTTAACGAGAATATGTCACATTTTACCAGTGAGGTTTATAATTGGTTTTTGTATGAGAATTTTGTTTCAATTTTAGGTTGTTAAAATAGAAGATGGCAAATAAAACATTAATTATCAAAATTGTTTTTTATTAATATAAAAATGTTATTTGCAATAGAGAAAATTTAGTATCCATATTTTAATGAAGTATGATTATTGATAAATCATACAAAATAATATAGGTGGATCAGTGTTGTTTTATTGTTCAATAATCAAAATAATAAAATTAAATAAAAAATAAAACACTAGCCTTACAATGATATAATGGAAGATGAACTCTGTTACGGCTGCGGGAAACATGGACACTATAAGAACAAATGTCTCATACAGAAATGTTAAAAAGCTATAGCGTCAGATGTTTCTCAAATATGTCACGAATTTCGTAGGCTATGAAGTCGGATCAGTCCTTGACTTCAGAGGGCTCAATAACCATGTTAGAAGTCACATCAGTGACATTGATGTTATGACAAAAGTTTGAAGAGATGGCCTGCAAATAGGAGATCAGATAGTAATGCTCGATTTAAAGAATGATCTTTTCGTACAACGTTGTACCTAGAGATTACACGAATCAGGTCTCAGTCTCGTCAGAAGGGTTGGGTCGTTGTAGAACCAGTAACAGCAAATTTCACCAGTCAATGTAAATGTAAAAGATCTTTGTCTGAGTGATGCTAATGTAATAACTACAAAGATTGCTTTGTAGTTCATGTTGACGTAATTATTATCTGTGAACTATTTTCACCTTTAAAAAAACATTCATTCAAACAAGCGATAAAATATACTGCCTAAAAAAGATACTCATTTTTAATCAAATAATTTATTTTTGAATGAAATAAAAAAACATTTCCGAGGCCAGTATTCGAAATGCATTTTCATTTTGAGAAAACGAAAAAAGATTAATTATTTATTATAAGTTATTGTAAAATAGTCATATATACCATATTAATAATTTTACAAAATCTTTGATAAAATAGAATATTATGGGCGATTTGGCTTATTAATTTTTTAGAATAGTTATTATTATTAATTGAATATCAAAAAACCATCGATTTTTAATATATGCAATGTCAATAGAAAAGAAATCAGAGTTGAAAATTGAAAGAAGTTATTAAATATTAATTATTAATAAATTTAAAAATTAAAAATAACTTATATTTTATTGAAATAACTTTACAATTAAAATCCACATAAATAATTTAAAATGTTATATATCCATAATTTAAAATAAAATCTTGACAGTACTTTGTATGGAGTAATTGCACATTCTTCTTTGTATGTAAAATCTGTTGGGCACCTGAGGCGTGCTTTTCACAACTGACGCAACTAGGGATTTCCCATACCATTGATTTGACCTTTCCCAGGCTACACATCCATGCTCCGGAGTTCTTACTGGGTCATCTTTCTTCTGATCGATTCTTTCATCCCTATTCGGTACTCATAATCTCAGTCCTCATCATCCTCGACACAGAAACTGTTCCTACATCCATATTGTTGATACTCCTCCTCAATCCCTAATTTACTTCCGATTGATCCCAGCAACTCTACATCTTGATTGGCTAAATATTTCTCCTGTTCGCTTTCTCCGGGTCATAGTCAGGTTGTTCAACCAGGCTCGTAAATTGTCCGCAAGTGTCATACTTCCTCACGCTACCCTGCATACATATTAACGCATCGGTTCACCAGCACCTCATGAATCTCCGGATTCTGCTATATGTAATTCTTCCAACTCCGTCTGCGCAATCATCCGTTCATTGCTATCATTAAAGAACTTTATCCATCAGGTTTTCATATAAAATAAGACTTTTCATAATACATCATATATTCAACTAAAGTTCTCCTGCCAATTGAATCGTTCTGAATCATATATCCAAATAAATTTCCATAATCACATCATTCCAAATAACATCATCGACACAAAACAAGAATTACCATATCGGTATAACCAAATCATTTTTAAATAATATAATCGAAACAATAAAGAACAAGTTTTAATTTCGTTATAATTACAAACATTAAAATGAAATAAAGAATTACTTATAAAATCGTTACTTTATCATCTAATCCAACAAAATAACCTTACATTATTTCTGATTAAGAATTACTTTCTGATCGATATACGCCTCCTGGCTAAAATATTCTACTGGCTATCCTGAATTAAAATTTTAACAGCTGAGGGGTTTAGCCGCTCGATTTTCTTATATACTGGATTCTGTCCAATCAGAATCCAGTGCGGTTGTATTATTTTATTTTTATTCATTTTTTCTCTTTTTTATTCTTTTCTTATGTTTTTCTTTATTAATTTTAGTGATTTTATTAGTAATTAATTTTTCTATTCCTATTTTCCTTTCTTTGGTTGATTTTTGAGTTATTTTATCGCGTTTTTCTAACTTGTTTGTATTTCATTAATTATTATTTGATATCATTATTTTAATTTTTCTCGCTATCCCTTTCTTTTATTATTAATATTTTTCTATTATTTTCCTTCTTAGGTAATTGTTTTGGATTTTTTATTAAATTTTCCGCTATTTCTTTCTATTCTTCTTTCTCTTTGGCTAATTCCCTCATCCTAGTCCTTATTCCGTTATTTGTCTGGACGTTTATATTTATTGAAAATCAGCCCAACAAATCCTTCAATAACACTATATAAAGTTCTTGTCTAATTCAACGCAACGCAGTAAAATTCCAAATAAGTAACTTAACCCAATCTCACTAGAGCTAATTAAATAACTCATTAGTATATCTAAAGTCCTTCCAAATATAAATCAACAATATATAAAAAATTTCTTATAAACATACTAAACCTTTTTAAACCTATAAGGAAATAATGAAGTTCTAACTTCAAAATTATTGAATTTTCGGAAAACCTTGAAATTTTATCGAAAAAAATGTTGTAAAAAGACAAAACTACGGATGAAGCATGAAGTTGAAAACCACATTCAAATATTTCAGAAAAATCTCATCAAGTATTAAATTCAACTTCCAAAATTGTTAAAGAAATGGTACTATTTGAAAATGATTGAAAGTTTTCACTGAATAAAAAGTCGAATCGAAAAAGCCGGTCTCAATTGCTTGATTAATTTGCACAAAACTAAATTTATGATTCTTAAAATCATGGTTTAAAAATCTAAATTCAGAAAAATGATCTAAATTTGTAAATAATATTATCCTTACAAATAAATTATTCATTATTATTATTATCAAAGTAATCATCTTGCTCTGTTTTTGTTTTATATAAAGCTGTTTTAGACAAAAGTTTTATTTTATTTCTGAAATCGAAGAAATATTCACTTATATTTCCCAATCCAACCTTCAGCCCAAATATTACAATATATCGTTTGTTTTATTACTAAATTATGTAATAATTTTTACATATTAAAACCTAATGTACTTTTTGTTCTAAATTTAAACTTAAGCTTATTTATTTAGCACTTTTACTGAATAATATTAATATATTCAAATTTTTATAAGCCATTTAGCACAAAAATGATTGTTTTTAAGTTTGTATAGAAAAAATGTAATGTTATTGTTTTAACATTTTGTTAATTCAAAATTGTTGAAAATTTAAAGTAATTTGACATTCTAGATAAAATTGGCTATTTGCAAATGACATGATTTCTGTATATTTCTCAATTAAATTAATATTAATTTCAATTATTGTTGTGCAATGTTCTGAAGAAAACCGACTTATACGAATGACAACAATTCAAAGTTTTAATCTATGCATGTTAGGAAAAAAGCACAAACCAAGTCCTTCAGCTGAACCAAACCTTACTGGAATTGTTTAAAAATTTAAAATTGTTGTATTATTTAAATTAACAATTTAGTGTGAGAAATGGAAAACAAACAGTTGTTGTTTCCATAATGTTTCACATGAATACGATGCACAGAGAACAACTCATGGATTTTCTTATAATCATTGCAATCGTTCTATGTCTTCAAAGTGTAACAAATCATTTTTGAATGAGCTGTGCTTTTATGAATGTTCACCGGATCTAGGGCCTTGGATAGTAAAAGTAAATTCTTTTTCAAATTTTCACTAATAATCTAAATTAATTGTTTTGAATAGTAAAATTATAATATTTGTTTCGTTAGATATCTACTGAGATGCAATTTAAAAATAATCTTATATTAAAAGCATTTCTGATAACCGGTTCAAATAATGTAATACATATTAAGCTAAAAATTTACATATTATGAGTGGTATGGGTATTAGTACCCGCAACATAGTTGCGCCTGCTGGACTGACAATTATGTATTAAGCAAGAGGCCTTTGTTGATCTGCGTTACAAATCTAATTTCAGTATTTCGACCTGTTAACTCATCTAATTTCATCATGAAGCAGGGAACTCGGGGTTTTGGCTATTTTCCCCCAATTTTATCGGCTATTGAGACTTCTTGTACCATATTAAGATCCTATCAACGTCGTCGGTTATCCCAATTGAGGTTGAATATCATTACATTTAGGTGTTGTCTCAAGGCCTGAAATGTTAATTATTTTGACGCTCGAGGTGGTTCAAATCAGTTACTTATGAGATCAGTTAGCTGAATAGCCTAGAAGCGCCATCACGATGATAGGCATCGACCGCCTGCACATTCATGGCAATCCACATATTGTTACTGTGTAGAGGCTGTTTATAAATGGATATGTGAGCTCCACTACCAAAACTACTTCACATCCACATTCATAAATGAATCATACACCACTTCCATACTCTAATCGAATTCCGAGCCGGTTATGGCGTCGTGTTCTATGTATTGATGCTATACCGGCGACTCTGTTGCAGTTCTAAGTTTATACTATCAGTTCAATTTATATAACGAAATATCAAAAAAACGAAAGAATCTCATCAATTTAATTACAGCTTAATCACATATTATAAATTCAAAATGTGAGGAGTTCTTCAAATTCGAACTCAATGTCGTCGTCGATGTCGACCTGAAATTTGGGCGATGCTTAGAACCAATGTTTGCTGCAGACCGAGTGAAATCTAAGTCTAATTTAGAGCATGAGTCGACAGTTGGAGGCGTCGTTTCCGCAGATATCTTGCCTTACTGGTGTTCGTCTTTTTGATTGGCTTTTGCTCAGGAGGAAACCATGTCCCTTCCAGGCGTTCAATTTTAGTTTTAAGCTTAATGCTCACTAGGTCGCCCTTAGTCCACTTGTTTCGAATTCTGGATAATTCATCTGCACTGATATTGTTTGATCCTTTTATGTATTTTATTTCTGCTAATTGAATGGGGAGATGTAGTTTATTTGTCTAATTGGTCTCAGTGATGGTGACTTCATATTTATTACGTTGATCAGTTGTTTGTGATCTGTATAAATTGTGAAATCTTAACCTTCTAGCAAATATTGAAATTGTTTGATAGTGTCAAGTACGGCTAGAAGTTCTCTATCAAAATTGGAGTATTTTGTTTGATGTGTTTTTAATTTCTTAATTTGCCTTGTTTTGTTTCTTGAAATAATGTTCCTCCCATTGCGATTCCGGAACAATCTCTGTTGACTATGATATGTGAATTTGGATTTGGGTATCCTAAAGCACTTGTATTTGATAGGTTTGCTTTTGCGTTCTCGAATCATGTTATCAAATCATTGTTCCACTGTATCTTGATGTTCTTTTAAATTTTTTTCAGCTCGTTTCATGTGGCTAACAATTCGTTACATTTTGGAATGTACAGAGTATTGTAAATTGAAAAAATGCTTAAAATCATTAGTAACATCACATTGCAAAAACTACAATAAGGTTAAAATACAAAATTTACATCGCCCTATCGTTAGTCGTTGCTCGAAAGGTAACTATAATTGGTTAGTATCTTTTTATCGGCTATATAACAGAGCTCATTTCCACGTGTTTTCACAATTGTGTTAATCATGCCACGCACTTCAGGTGCCTCTGAACTGTCAGATTTTTTAAGGGGTCAAATTATTGGACAATGTAAGGCAGGAAGATCACAAAGAAGCATTGCGTTTACTTTGCACGTGCCTCTGTCAACATTGAAAAATATTCTGCGTCAATTTGTAATTCTGTCAACCCTTGTAGTGGACGAACAAAACCATCTGAGCGTATTCTTCTGTCTGTAAGACGAAGTGTTGAGTCTGATCATTGTACAACAGCTCATATGGAGTGTACAATCGCCACACATGAATCCCATTGGAAATGTTTGGTTTCTCTTGGATAATGCCTTGGAAAGCGACAATGCAAGCCAACATCAGCTGCAAATCTATCGGTTGCCCTTCGAGAGGAATGGGAAGCGATTTCCCAAGAAACCATCAATAAACTTATACATTCAATGACTCAACGTGTAACTGCTCCTTTTAATGCTAAGGAAAATCTACCAGATATTAGAGAGCGAAATATAATCTCTTCATGGTTAAGACTCATGGGTTTTGACAATTATAATGTTTTCTCAGGTGTCTATTTACATATGATAATGCACTATATTTGGGGTAAAAATTTAACATACTCAGGAAACGTCAAATTTCTCTTGTTGTTTTGGGTAACGGGTAATTTATAATTGCAGTTATTTTATGGTTTTGTCCAATTTTCGTCCAGAGCATGTCCCAAAAACGTTGTTTCTGTTTTAAACAATTCACATTTATTGATATTGATTTTCAACTCGTGTGTGTTTAATGTGTTGAAGACTTCTGCTTTGTTCTTGATGTGTCCTTGATGTTGGTAAATGCGGTCGAGATGTCATCTAGGTTTGTCACCACATTTTTGTGTTTGAATCAACTGTTGGCCCTCTACGGGGTTTACCTTTCTGACTCAGGATGACTTATCGATGATGAGTGCTAAGGGTGACGTGTGGATTTCTTATGGTGAAGCATAGAAATATCAACAAGACTATTTTCAATGACAGACTGCATACCCGCGTTGGTGAGACGCGTTGGTACTGCATGCAGCGTCGGAATGCACTAGTAGTTGTGAGTGGCTATTCCGACTGCTTGCGTCGCACATTCCTTTCTATTCAAGACGGCCGATGAAAGGTCCTACGTCGATGATTTCTTAAGGAGAAACTCCAACCTGAATCAGTAAATGCAAAATAACCAGAAATCTACTTTAGTGTTTCAAAGCTCGGGCGACGAAGCAAGTGCTATTTAAAATAAATTTAAGGGTAACCGAACGACAATTAATGACAAACTAGATTATATTAAATACGATATTATAATTGGTCCAAATAAAAGTCTGGATCATCCAGATCTGCATTCCTGTAACAATAAGGTTGTTGAGCTAGTTCGTTCGAATTAACGGTGGTAGTTGGAGGAGGAGGCGCGAAACTTGCTAATTTGGCTAACCATTTCGCTCTGGCGCGTTGACGACGCATCCGCCGAGCGCAAGTTCGATGATTTCGAACTACTGGTTGTACCGGCATGCCAATATGGGCCTAAAACGTTTGATTGGAGTGGCGACCGTGGGGCTCTGAGAAAAAATAGCGGTCGTTTGAGAGGAAATATCCAGATTTTCTGGGCTTTCTTTGCGGGAGCCTCGTCATCCAAATTGTGCAACGGGAGGATTTCCAGCTCCATCAGAGCCACATATTGTGGAATTCGGACAGCTAACTCTTAAACTGTATACCATTGGACTAGCATTTCGTGCTAACGGCGGATTACCAGTTGTTGGACTCTGCTTTCGGCAACAGCACAAATATACTTTTACACAACACTTCAAAATTTTTATATAAAAATACTTAGAAAAAACCAACAAATTACTAGAAGAAATCACACGTATAGTATACAAGATATTTACAAGTTATTTCCAACTCAAAAAATACCCAAAATAAATTTCCCAAATCAAAAAATTTCCAAATTCAAAATTTTCTCCCAAATTTAAAAAGTCCCAAAAACAAATTTCCCAACTCAAAATATTTCCCAAATTTTAAAAATGTCCATTAACTCAAAAAAATTGAATTCTAAATTTTAACTAATTATTTAAATCAAACACAAAACATGCAAGTCCGTTTATTCAAAATATAAAGATTAAAATCACCAGCATACACGCCCGCCCGCCGCCCGAAGGAGTAGGCGTGGTAGTTTGTAAATTAAAAATAATAAAAATTTAAGATTGAAAAAAATTTTTAAAAAATATATTAAACAAATCATATAATCACACACGCACACAAGTTAGTAAATATTTCAGCCATTTTGAATTTCTCGAACTGTTTCTTGCTCCATCATATTACTCTCATAGTCATCAAGTTCATCGTCACCTAAATAATACCCAAATGCAAGACTAGTATTTTTCCCACCCATAATCGATTATCATCGTTTGTTTGATAAGGCGATTTTTATATTTTTGAACGTGTAAAGTTTGTTATCCTAGATTGTGGTACTGAAAATATCTCGTTAAAGTTATAACAATTGAGATATGATTGATGATTAATTTCAGTCTCCACTAAATTAACTCCTTTCGCTTTCATACTAGTCTTGGTGCCTAAGAGACTATAACATTTTGGTCTCAAGAGAAAAAACCCATCCACTTGTCCTTAAACTTGCTGCTAACAAAGTCGAGTTTTCTAGAGTATAAAGGATGTGATGATCACTTTTTGCGAGTACTCACCCAGTTGACACATTACCAACGATGATCACTCATCGGGTGTCAATTGAGATTAATGTAATCTTTTAAATCATTTATTGTTTTGAGTTTTTTTAATAAACCTTCAGGGTTACAAAAGTAAAATGTTACCTTTACATAATAAAATTTAAAAAAAGGAAAAATATGTTTATGTAAGTTATATTTATACTCTAAGAAATATTTTATATTGATATTACTGAGCAAGTAACTTCAACCATATAAAAGGCAGTAGGTGTAAACCTAATTTTGGGCCACTCAAAATATATATATAAAAATAATAGTCAAGCTTTATTATATATTTTAGAAAATTAAATGAATATAATTAAACAGCATAATATGCTTTATTGGAAATAATTAAATAAAATATAATTGAAATAATTCTTGATCGTTATTTTTGTTTAAATTTTTGTTTAAGGATTTCTCTTAGTTAAGATCCATTTTTTAATAAAATTATTATAAATTTTATTTTAATTTTTGATATCTATTCTTTTCTGAAAAATGAATATATGTGATCAATCAGTTTTCGAATCTATTAATACTATTTGGTTGCTAGAAAAAGTTCAAGAAAAAAATTTTTCATTTTTTTTGGATGTGTCAAGCAGATTGTTTTTGATCATTACTGGTAATAATACATCTAATTTACAGTTTTTAATTTCTAAAAAGAGTCGGTATCTCCGGCAACAATATTAATTTTACAATTAAACTCACGCCAATACTTGTCCAATTCAATATATTGAAGTTGGTACATGCGCAGTTTAGACAGATCTTGTACAGATTGCCCAATATAGCTGGGTCTATCTAAACAGATTTGGTCCTTATTCAATTGTGCCGCAACTAAATCACGGCAATCCTGATAGATTTTCTAAATTGAGGTTTTGATGAATATGTAATAAGCTTTTCGTTAGAGTTACATAGTCTCAAATTCATGCACTTTTTTAAATTTTCGACTGATTTACCATAAAGGCTATTATTATAAATATTAAATTTTCATAATATAATGTGTTCATAATAGATGATGTTCATATTATGCAACACTGACTATTAATTAATAGCCTTAGCGCCTACAGTGATTGCCTCAAATAAAAAACACATGCACAAACAAAGTTTCGTTGTACAATTTTTTATACTTTTTTGGTTGTAAAACACAAATAAACCAACAAAAACCAAAACAAAACAAAATAAAACGTTAGCAAATGTGAATTTTCTCAAGTTTTATCTACGTTGTATTTAAAAAATAGTAAAAATATACATAAAAATATAACAAAACAGAACATAAAAAACAAAAAAAATGTTATTATTGATTTTTATTCATTCTTGTTATCGTCTCGTTTTAAAGGGAGGAAATTATGTAATGTATTGTTATATTTTTTTATTTTATTTTGAATTGTAATTAGCATTTGTGGTATACGGTTATTTTTATCATTAAGTACATAAAAAAATAAAACTACAGTGTAATTTACTATAGTAAATTACAAAAAATTAAAAAATCAAAATAGAAATCGATAAAATATGTATACAACAGAAGAAGCCAAAATCTAATTTAGCATTAAATCAGTCCTACAAAGAAAGAAGAAACAACGAAACTACAACTCATAAATTGAACTATTACTACAAGGAAATTAAATACTACTCAAATTTCAGACAACATCTTCTTGGACAAATAGTCGTTATTCATTTATCAAAAACATTATTGGTTACCACTTCTAGGTAACATTAAATATTAGTTTTGGAATTAAATAAAAGTTGTAGAATTCCTAATAGTTTTAGTTAACCGTTAATTTATTATTTTAATATTGTTATTTTAGTAAAATAATTTTACTTGTATTCTGCATTATATACACGCATCCCAGCTGTCCCAAAACCATTTTTAAAGGCGACTGCTGGGTCCAACAAATTACTTTGTCACACACATCAGGACAAAATATATAAATACATTAAAATACAACATCAAAACTTCTCAATAGAGACTATTTAGTTACAAACATAATACAAGATATAGATAAATATTAATCATAAATGTTTAAATCAGTGTTTCGTCATTTCTTTGCATTCTGATCTGTCCTTAATTCTCGAAGCTTCTTTCTCTCTGTTGATGTCTCAAAATTAATTGATGGCTCAACTTCCAATGGTTATTCTATATAAATAAAACAATACATTGGGTGATAAATATTTATAAAAATAATAAAATGTTTACCGATTTCAATAAAATTCGATTCTTTCTCAAAAGTTTCTTTTATAATATTAAGTACGTGCTATGTTGGTGTTTTATGATGTGTAATTCGTGTTGTTATCCTTGGAAGACGATTTATGTTTAACGTTTTTGTCTGTTAAACTATTAAAATCTCTTTAGGATTTACCTTACAAGATCGTTTTTCTTTATGGAAATAGTTTTGGTCGTAAATTATGATTTTGCGCCACTATTTATATAAATTTTATGTACATAAAAAAATTAATTAAATTTTTTTAGCCATCTGTCTTATCGATTACTATATTTACTTAATATTTACAAAGGAGATGCGTGCTAACTTTTTTAACCCTTTGGCAAACGCGAACGTATTTTAAAATTAAGACCGCTTCAGTTTATATACGTTTTGAGTTTAATTGCGTTTTTAAAGCATAATAGATGTCACTAGAATGAAATTTTTTTTTAAATAAACGCGAGCTATGATTCATTAAATCAATAAATCATTCAATTTTTAGAATTTTTCTTTATTCTCTTTCTTCATTTGCTGAATGCAAATATTGCTGTAGTAATAGTAAAGTAAACCTAAAATTCAATCATTTTTTTCATTTATAATATCATCTGACTTTTCATCAAGCGAAGAAGATACTGGTTCTAATGGGTTCAAATGACAAAATCTTATAATGAAGCCAAGAATGTTCGCTTTAGCTGAAGAATCTGGATTAAGAAACATCGAAAATGATTTATGTGAGCCAATCGAAATATTTAATTTACTCTTTGATCGAGAAATATTTGAATTACTGGTGGAAGAGACTAACAAAATCAAATCAGTGAAAGAATGAAAATGCTGAATTGGGTTGATACAACAATAAATGAACTAGCTGTTTTCATTGGACTAGTCAGTGGACTAGTCAGAAAAAGCCGAATAACTGATTATTAGTCAAGCAATGAATTGATAAAAACGCCAATATTTTCGCCGATGATGTCCAGGAATCGATTTGTCGATACCTGAATTTCTCTGACTACGAAACACTTGAGACAAAAAATCGACTTGGTAAACTTGGAAATATCCCGAAAATGTTGAAGAAAAACTTTACGCACCATTTCTCTCCTTCACAAGAACTTAGCATTAACGAATTGATGATGATGTATAAAGTAAAACTGTCATTCAAACAGTACATCCCATCAAAATGTCATAGATTTGACATCAAACTCTTTGAGTTAGTCGATTCGCGATCAAGATACATCTTGGACTTCATTGTTTACATAGGATCAACAACGGAAATCAGTTTTTCGCAAAATTTAGGAACAAGTGGATCAATTGTCAAAATTCTAATGAAACCATATCTTTCTAAAACAACAACCTTTATACTGACAATTGGTGTTCTAGTCCTGCTCTCTTTCAGTTTCTACATAAAAACCGAACTGGTGCATGTGGAACTATCAGGAAAAATCGACGCAATTTACCCAAACTAACAGCGAAACTTCGAACTGGCGAATATCAAATTTCGAGCACGAACAACATGATGTTTTTCAAATGGATGGACAAACGCGAGGCGTATATACTAACTATGATACACGATTTTCAAATGGTAGAACAGGTAAATCAGATAGAAGAACAAATCAAGAGAAAGTAAAGCTGAATGTTATCATCAAATATGGGGGTATTCATAAATCCGATATGGAAATGCCATTTTCGGAAAGCTCACGAAAGACGACAAAGTGGTATCGCAAATTATTCTTCCATCTTGATATTTGCGTTTATAATGATCACGTCATACATCAACAAATGACAAATAAATCAACACATTTATCTGATATGAAGCTGGAGATTTTAAACTCGATATTACAAAAATATGGAAAACCGAAGCCATTGACAGCAGGCAGACCATCAACAACACCATTTCCATCGCATCTTTCAGGCCATCACTTCATACCAGAGATCTCCCCAAACTAATCAAGCAAGAATACCACAAAAAGATGTAGTGTCTGCTCATCACATAACATAAGAAAAGACAGAAGATTTATTTTTCTAGTCAGAAGTGTGATGCTGCTCTCTGTATCAATCAGTGCTTCGAAAATTATCATACAAAAATGAATTATTGAAAATAAAATTTAATAAATTTTTAAAATTCTATCGGAAATGAAAATAATTGAAATATTTTTTAATTTAAATAATAATAAATAAAAATTATATAATTATTAACCCCTTTCAGAGTTTTGGTTACTTAGAATTTGAAAGAGCTTTCTCTATTATTATTTTTGTATGATGTTTCATCACCTCTAGGATATCTTTTGCCATTGACTTCAAGCTCATTTCCATCAATTTATTCAATTTATTAGATAAATTATTACAAATACAATATTAAGGTAATTGGATAAAATATATAAATAAATCAAATATATTTTGATAATAATAATAATAATAATAATAATAATAATAATGTTTGAGTTTGTGTTGTGAGTTTCATGATAATATTTATTTGGATTTCAAAGTTAAGCTGAGCCCATAAACTATTGACGGACTCATTCAATTTATATGTGTTCTCAGAAAATCACATGAAATCTATCGGTCCTGTTGACTTCCAACGGCGCCACAAATTCTCAACTTCTCAGCGGTGACGGATGAAGTGACATAATGAAACCACTTAAAGAGCAAATTAAATTTACCCAAAGTCGTTTAGTATCTCATTCAATCACAAATAAACACATCGATTTGTACTATCAAATTAAATTTGAATTAAAAAAGTATTCATTTTCAAATGTAATCCATGCACGGATAATTGTAGGATTCACAGTATGAAAACGCTCTCACATGCACGACTACATACAATTAGCTGAAACATCATGCATGATGAGTTGAAGGATTTTCTCTATCATGCGATTACAGCAATAAATCCCAACCCCCCCTCCCCACATGCACGCAAAATTCTCCAATGTCCATTTACTTGTTTCTCTGGGTTTTTTGGTAGATATGTTTGAATCTGTGAAAAAGATATCACGGTGATCCATTGTCACGAAAATTGTCAGCTTTCAAAATGAAGTTCGAACTATGGATTGTAAAGTTTGAGAATCAGAATTTTGCCACATTTCCATAGCTGAATGAATAAATGATGTTTCATCACCTTTAGGATATCTTTTGCCATTGACTTCAAGCTCATTTCCATCTATTTATTCGATTTATTCTTTCATCTGGTAGTATTGACATCAGTAAGTACATTCCCAATGAAAATACTATATTTTAAGAAACTAACGATGAAAAATTCTATAATATAACTTTATTAAATTTTTAAAATCATATTTCGAAATATAGCACAATCATACTTGTATATATTTAATTCATTACCAATAAATTATTATTGGATCTTCTGATTATCAGCATTAACTGATATTCGGGTGAATTCCTAGTAAATGTTGACATAAACCTGATGGTGATTTGAATACCATCAGCCACCAAGTCCTCTCTTTTTTGGAAGTATGCCATTTTGCATCGGTATAGAGCAGTCTTCCATCAAACGAAATAAATCGCTTTATTTTCGTTTTTTCAATATAATCTTCCAATTTCTTCATATTTTTCATAATGTTTCTCGGTTCGGGGAACATTACTTCATAAATATAGAAGCTTTGGCTTTTGAGTCCTCGTTCCAATTGATTTATTGATAAATTATCTGAAATTAATAAAATAATTTAAACAAAATAATATATATACTCTTACTTGAAAATAACTAATTGAAATGGAGAAATTTCAAACTATTTATACGAGTTCTCTATAGTTGCTATCTCTACTCCGACTCATAAGACAGCTTACAAAGCCTGCGCCATAGGAGTAAATTAATAATAATAAAAATAAAATAATAAAATTAATAATAATAATTATAATAATAATAATAATAATATTTTATAAATGAAATAAGAATTTTGAAGAAAATAATCATGAAATGTTGAAAATCGTGAAAATCATGAAAATAATAAAAATAATAGTATTAATAATAATAATAATTATAGTAATAGTAATAATAATAATAATAACAATAATAAGGATGACCCTTGTGACATGTTGAATGTAACCAGTACCTATAGGGGGATAAAATATTTTGTCGGATAGACTATGAGTATATATGATAATAATAATAATAATAATAATAATATACTTTGAAAATAAATAATAACTTTGAAAATAATTTTGAAAATGATAATAATAATATTTTATAAATAAAATAAGAATTTCGAAGAAAATAATCATGAAAATGATGAAAATATTTAAAATTATGAAAATTTTTCTGAAAATGTTGAAATCGTGAAAATATTGAAAATGATGAAAATGTTGAAAATGATGAAAATGTTGAAAAGGATGAAATCGTTAAAAATTATGAAAATGATCCTGAAATAATCATAAAAATGTTGAAAATCGTGAAAGTATTGAAAATGTAGAAAATATTGAAAATGTTGAAAATCATGTAATTGACGTAGAAATTAAGTTTTATGAATATTTAAGTAAATAATAATAATGAAACTTCTAAAATAAAATAATAATAATTCGTTGAAAATATTACTTTGAAAAATATTTGATGAAAATGTTCCTGAAATAATAATGAAAATATTGAAAATTATTAAAATATTCATGCAAATGATGAAAATGTTGAAAATCATGAAATTGACGTAGAAATTAAGTTTTATGAATATTTTTGTAAATAATAATAATGAAACTTCTAAAATACAATAATAATAAAAATAATAATAATAATAATGATAAGATGAAGAACTTTCAAAATAACTGTAAAAATAATAATTTAAAATAATATAAATAATAGTAAAGAAATATTGTAAAATATTGAAAATTATTAAAATATTCATGCAAATGATAAAAATGTTGAAAATCATTAAATTANTCATGAAAATGATGAAAATATTTAAAATTATGAAAATTTTTCTGAAAATGTTGAAATCGTGAAAATATTGAAAATGATGAAAATGTTGAAAATGATGAAAATGTTGAAAAGGATGAAATCGTTAAAAATTATGAAAATGATCCTGAAATAATCATAAAAATGTTGAAAATCGTGAAAGTATTGAAAATGTAGAAAATATTGAAAATGTTGAAAATCATGTAATTGACGTAGAAATTAAGTTTTATGAATATTTAAGTAAATAATAATAATGAAACTTCTAAAATAAAATAATAATAATTCGTTGAAAATATTACTTTGAAAAATATTTGATGAAAATGTTCCTGAAATAATAATGAAAATATTGAAAATTATTAAAATATTCATGCAAATGATGAAAATGTTGAAAATCATGAAATTGACGTAGAAATTAAGTTTTATGAATATTTTTTGTAAATAATAATAATGAAACTTCTAAAATACAATAATAATAAAAATAATAATAATAATAATGATAAGATGAAGAACTTTCAAAATAACTGTAAAAATAATAATTTAAAATAATATAAATAATAGTAAAGAAATATTGTAAAATATTGAAAATTATTAAAATATTCATGCAAATGATAAAAATGTTGAAAATCATTAAATTAACATAGAATTTAAGTTTTATGAATAATTGCCGATAATAATAATAATAATAATAATAATAATAATAATAATAATAATAATAATAATAATAATAATAATAATAATAATAATAATAATAATAATGTTGGGCTAGAACTGATTTCTAACCCAAAACTGATTTGTGACTGGAATGCGTAGGTACATATCACGCAAAAAGCAAAAAGTACAGTTAAATATAAGAATACACCAAGTAAACAGTATTAATTAATAAGGAAAACAACAAAAAATATAAACCCAGAAAGTAAATAAAATAAGACAAATGCAAGTTGTGCAAAAATTTAACTCAAAAATAGCAAAGAAACAGAGTTACAAAAAACAAACTCGAATAATTTAAAGACAGTAAAAACAGTAAAAATTCTAGAAAAACCCAGAACATTCCATAAAATGGCGATAACCATCATGAAAGCCACATAAAACAATAAAAGCTATCAAAATAAATAAATTAGTAATAAAAATAAAAATTCTTAAAAAGAAATTCAGAAAACATCAATTAAAATAAAAATTAAATTAAAAGTAATATGGAATGTTCTGGAACCGTTCCAAATCCATCATGGAGGTAAAATTAGCAAAAGATATTTAGAAAATAAAAATTTAAAAATAAAAATTATGACGCAAAAATCGCCATTAAAAACATCAAAAATAGAAAATTCTAGAATAAAAAGAATTCGAGTTTGTTTTAATGCATCAATACATACACGTGTACTTGCACATACAAAAATAGGTATATATACCGAGGCATTTTAGTCACAATTTAATCTTTTTGTATGCCAAAAATTTTCTCAAAAGATCCAAACGATACTGAAAGTAAGGACTTTGATTGTATAACTGTTATTTTGTTATTATGGTTCATTATATTGATTAAATTTTTTTTTGTTTTTGTTGTCTTTTTATCACATTTAGTTCTACTATTACGGAACAAGAGTGACCGGCGTCGTCGTGGACGGATTGTAGTCACGACGCTGATCAGCCTTGTTTCTAACTAATAGTCTACATGCACAAATTCGGGTCTACGACCCTACATGCATTAAAATTTTAATTTTAAACGGAGGTCGCCACGAACAAATGGTGTCTAACCATGAGTAGGGGGGGGGGTAAATCCATCCCGGTAGTTGGCATAGTCACAGGGACTATGCGGACGAAATAAATTTTGGGATAGTAATCGCGGAAACATATTACAATAAGGCCTATCGTACCGTATTCAGTTGAGTCGGGAAAATAGGAAAATTTTAATTAATTCGACTTTTCGGTAAATGACATACCTAAAATAAACACTCAACTATCTTATAAGAGACACATCAGTAGGAAAATCTAAACGGGAAATGTCCCAGACTCAAATTATTACAAAGGTTCTCAAGTAGTCGGCTAATTAGACAAATTACTACAATTAATACTCAATCTTAATTCATAAACTCTAGCAATCTAATCATGATTATTACAAATGTAATCTAATTCCCGTTCGATGGTGACCGAAAATCATTTTGTAAAATTATTTATCTTTATATATATATATATATCTTATAAAAGTACCAACTTCCGTTTGATAGTGAACTAAAAGCTTTTCGTAAAATCATTTATCTTTATGTCGTTAAAATTTACTAATCCCCGTTGGATGGTAAACAAAAACCAATTTGAAATTATTTACCTAGATAACAAACATAATTGTATTAAAAAATATTTTTTATGAATTATACGATGAAATTTATTCCCGAAAATAGATGGATTTTTGTCTGTTTAAGGGTAATCCGACGAGGATACTTGCCAAGCTTTGACAAGGTAAATTACAAATATATATATATACCTTGACTACAAAATACCATTATGATATGTATCCCAATTTATAAGAGAAGTCCTATTATATTTACTAAAAAATGCCGACTTCGAACTGCATGAAATTATGTAATTGCATAGCTTTTGTTATTGCCAGTTCGATAATTTCCATCACTTAAGAGAAATCAAACATCCACAGAGTGAATAGCAAAGAGTAAATAGTCAAATACACCTGAACCTACATTGCAAATGGTAGAAAATCTCCTAAAGGATTATATTTCCATGGAACCGCGAAAGATATAATCTCCATCTCTGTTCATGAATTTCTGCCGCAACATTGAAGGTTAGTCAGTAGCTCTAAATGTACATTTAGGAGATCTGATTGTCGAATGAATCCCGGATGATCTTCGTTGAATTAGATCCAATAGTGAACTTGACAGAAATGTAAAACCAAATTGATTACTAAAATTGAAAACTAACATTAGAATTACATCAAACAATAATCAATAAAATCCATACGTGAGGGAACAATCTTCAAAATTTAGTATGCTTGTCGCAGAAGGATTGGCTAATTTTCTTCACCTACTTAAACAATAAGTTAATATGTTATTAGAATCAAGAAAAATTTTATTACCAATTAATCGATCCAAAATTGAACAACAATTTAATGTAGTATAAAACACCAAGAAAAATTTTCTTACCAATTAATCGATCCAAAATTGAACAACAATTTAATGTAGTATAAAACATCAAGAAAATTTCCTCTTACTAATTAATCGATCAAAAAATCGAACAATAATTTAATGTATCATTAAAGTCAAGAAAGAAATATTCAGAAATATAAATTATGAATTTCGATGAATGACCCCTCCCCCCTCAAATCACGTAACCGTTAACCATTTCTTGAGTATACCAAATTAGATTATATTAAATTTCATTTTACGGATAAAACTTCATAATTTTTCATAGATGAATTCCCAAACCGTGTATATGGTCATCTGATAAAAATATAAAGATTTTTTCCACGATTGACCTCAGATACCCGTGTGAGTCTGACATCGAAAAAACAGCCGTAATAACTCCAATCGGTCTTTTTGAGTACGTGCATATGCCATTTGGCCTTCAGAATTCTGCAGACTTTTCAAAGGTATATTGATCAAGTCTTGATGGACCTACCTTTCGCAGTTCCTTACATAGACGATATTCTAATCGGGTCATCTGACATAGATACGCATGTATACCCATCTACACAACAACTTTAACAGCACTTCGGCAAAACAACCTTAAGGTAAATATCGATAAGTGTACTTTCTTCTAATACGAGGCTCATTTCCTCGGACATTTAAAAATTTAAAATTAAAAAAAAATAAAAAAAACTATAAAACTAAAAATTTATAAAATATAAAGTCAATAAAAAAATTAAGAAAACTTTTAAAAATTATCAGAAATAGTCTAGAAATTATTTGTTGTGAAACTTTAATCCAAATCCCATAGTCTATTCATTCTAATAAATTTCTATTGGAAATACTATCCGGAACCGAAATTATCGAAATTATACATAATAACCTTTTGTGAAAACTGATAAAGAAGTAGGAAGCAGAAAATTGACAAATAAGAAAGTGAATCAAGTATTTAAGTAATAACGAGGTTGTCTTTCTTATTATTTTATAAACAAACATTTGAAATCGTAAAATTGTTATTTTTGTTTCTTAGTATATCCTTTTCAACCATTTATTATTGAAAATATTATTTGGAACTGAAATAGTTGTATATTAACGAAACTATTCAAGAAAAAAGAAACCAAAGACTAATATAGAAGAAAGCGAGACCAACACCAATAACTCAGGTCATTCTTTCATTGTTTTATAAATAAAGTTTGAAATGGTAAAACTGTGATTGTTCGTTTTTGATAAAAATTTTTACAGTACATCCATTCACCCCAGCTGCCCTGAGACAGTTTCATTTAAAGGAGACTCGGCTGGGCTCTACAATATTTCTTAGACAGTACGAACTATCATATAAATAAAGAACAAATAATTTAAAATAATACATTTACAACAACATAGGAAATTCGCACATCATAACTGGTGTCAGAAGTTAAAAAACAATAACACACATGCATTCGACATTTGTTCTTCAATCACTACGCCTTTCAGGATACTTATTATAGAAGTATAAAGTGACTCTTTTGGCTGAACATAGTAAGCCACATCCTTGAACAAACTTATTTTTTTTGCACTACAATCAATAAAAAAACAGCAACAAAACATATAATGGCATCAAACCAAACAAACCCAACAAACATTTCACAAATACCCAACAATTACGAAAATATTCAGATATCGGAAAGAACCAACTACTACTACAACCCAAACACTAGCACAGAAGACACACATACCATTAATTCAATAATCAATCCAAAAACAAATATCCCCAACTATTTCACAGATGACAACGGAACACCGCAAAAATGGTTAGAATTCGCAAAACTAACCTAATCTGGAGTCAAATCAAAAAAATCCCTATGCTTCAACATAATAGAGGCACTCCCAAGCAACAAATTAAACGAAATCACCGATCAAATAGAAGAAATGTCAAAAGATTACGACCCTGTGTAACATATTGACCAACAAAAACAAAGTCAACAGAAGGCAAATGCTAGAGTCCTGCCTCCACAATACACAGTTAGGTGACAACAAGCAAACAGATTTCCTAAGACAATTAAAACAAAAACTGGAGTATCTACAACCAAACATAACAAACTCCGGGTCAAACGAATTAGTGAAAGAATTCTTCATACCCGCGATGCCACCGGAAATCAGACGCATCCTAGCCGCTAGCAGCAACGCTGATGTTGTAACACTTGCTGACATAGCTGACAAAATAAACGAAGAAATCTATCCTACAATTTGTAGTACTCAAAACTACAACAGAAATAAAACAAACAACAAAAATACTGAACCGAACGAATTATCAAACAAACTAATAAACACACTAATTAGCAAATTCGACGAAATAATTATCGAAAACCGGCAAATAAAAGCAGAACTGGCCGAAATAAAAGAAAAATGCAACAAGTAAAATTTCAATTCAAACCAACCTACAGACGTATACAACAGAAACAACTACAACTAATAATCACAACAGACAAAATGACAACCAGAAACAACAGGCAAAACTTCAGCCGCAGACAATACCCAAACAATCACTACCGAAACCGGTGAAATTCCCAAAACCAATACAACAATTACCGAAACAACAGCCCAGAAAGGGAATCAAGAAACGATTTCCTAAAAAAAACTACTGCTACTTTCATAACAAATTCGGTGACAAAGCATACAAATGCGTAAAACCCTGCGACTATCACAAGACAGCAGGAAAACTAAAAAAGTCACGAATGATTGCACCCACATTAGGTGACAAAAACAACACTTTTTGGGTGCTCCAACGAAAGCAACAAACGAATACTACTCCCGGAGGAATTCCGCCAAAACTGCATCGAAAAGATACACAAGATTAATCACCCGGGAAACAAAGTAACATTCGAATTAATACATAACAATTATATATGGCCTAACATGAGGAAAGACATCAAAAACTATGTCAAGAGTTATCACAACTGCCAACTAAACAAAACAACAAAAAAACTCAAAACACAAAAAGTAAACTTTCCAAGCAACGAAGTTTTTGAAACGATACACACAGACGTAGTAGGACCACTACCACCAAACGACAACTACAAATACCTGCTGACAACTATAGACAGGAAATCCAACTGGTTCGAAGTAATCCCAATAAAAGAAATCACCGCAAAAAATAAATGCGAAATGATCGAACTAAATTGGATAGCTCGTTAAGGCCAACCGAAAACAATCATAACTGATCAAGGCAGACAGTTCGAATCAGAAATGTTCAAAATACTCTGCAACAAATTCAACATCAAAATGAACCGAACAACAGCTTACAACCCACAATCAATCGGAAAAATTGAACGTTTTCACAGAACATTAAAAGAAAGCATAAAAATAAAAGCCAATGATCAAAACTGGTTAAATCAACTACCCACAACACTAATCGGACTGAGAAATAGCCCAAACTCAATAGATAATGAAAGTCCAGCATACAAGGTTTTCGGAAAATCAACAAATTTGCCATCACTTAAATCCGATACAACTAAAAACACTAAAAACATCAAACAAATAACAAACAAAAACAGCGAAACCACTGAACAGAAACAAAAAGGAATTTTAAAAAGGAGACCAGACTCTGAATGGGATGAAAAAACAGTACTAACAACATATTTCATCCTAATAAAAAAACGATTCACAAAAGGTTTCGAATCCAAATACGAAGGTCCATTCAAACTCCTAGAAATCAACAAAAACGTCGCCACAATAATTAAAAACAACAACAAAATGAAAATAAACATAAGACGAATAAAACCCTATCACCAGAACGAAAACCCGCAAAACAATCCACCAGAAGACCAAACACAAACACAAACGAAAACACAACCAATTCACAAAAACATCACATTCAACTACAAAAATTCAATCAAAACAGAAACAAAATACAGATAAAAACATACAAAAAAACATACAAAACATTTACTATGGTAAATTATCGCTATACAAATATTGAATAAAAACAAAAATTTCAATTACGAAAAAAAATCAATTCAAGAAATAGAAAACTAGAAATATTAAAAATCAAAAGGAAACAATTTAAACCGCGAACATTACTTGATTATCTCGAGATTTATCAGACATAAATTCTAATTCAATTTCCTTCCATTCCTGTGCTATTTCAAATCAATCCACGAACTATTCGTTCTAAATTATTTATTTTATCAGGCCCTGTCGTTCTCACCAATCAAAGTACTACCGAAGAAGCTAACTGAGGTTGTTTGTTTCTTTGTTCAATAAAAGTTAGAATTGTAAATCGTTGGTTAAATTTGTTTAATTTTATATTTTAACTTTATTATTATTTGAACAGTAGCACGCATTAAATACAGACATTAATACATATTTATACGCATTAATACGTATTAGATACATATTTTTTACATGTGACGCTGTCGGGTTCAACAAATCTTCCTGACATAAATTGGCAATTGAAAATAATAATATAGTATATTTACTTCTAAAACATAACTATAAATAGGGTAAGTAAATAAGATAAAACCATCAGATAATACATAACAAATATATTCCCAATGTCGCTGAGAACATGTTTCCGAGTACTGCAAAGTACCCCCATATACTGTATAATACTCTATAGACTACCTTTTATAAATGCTCCTTTGATAATAGCGCATCAAAATTATAGTTCCCTCCGTAACTGCTCTCGATAACTTTGTTTACCATTATTGACAAAACTCTCCTTTTCATTAGGGAACAACATGTGTTTTCTCGCACTCTCGATTGCCTCTCGTGTGTACATACCGTTGTTATCCATATCATTTACCTCCTGAAATTCTAACTTTTTTTCTAGTTCCGTTAGTTTTAGTTTAAATGGTTTTGTTGCCTCCTTTCTGTCCGACATAGTGATCCACATTTTATTATTTAGTTTGTATAATGGATCTAATAAATTTGTACACTTATCGATCTTTCTTGGAATGTAATTTTTGTCCGTTAATATTCTCGTTATCGATTGTAAATATACCATTTCTCCTTTGTAGACAACTTGTAGTTCGTTTGTATATTGATTATTTGTTGCTAATGATACACTAACCGGTTTGTATTAAAATATTTGTATCACCTCTTCTACTCTCAGAAATGTTCCTTTTCAGAGAAAAGCATTGGTGCCATCAAAACTGGATTTGTGACAGCTACCACCATCTTTGTTCGTAATATCTCCCCATTGAGCTTACAATCGCTTGCTATGGTTGCTTGATATACTTTATCTTATTGTACAAGTTGATGTTGGTAAAAATAATCTATTTTATTATTAAAGTAAGATGATAGTTTGACACCAAACTTGTCAACTTTTTGCTTTGCCTTTTTGATCTCATCTTTACTGATATAAATACCTTCATAATTAGTTTGTATTACTACTTTTCCGCATTTGACACTCTCGCATTTCCCTACAAACCTCATAGCTTCTGTTTCTGATTCTGCCATGTATATTGTTGGCGTGTCTTTCTCTTTCATAATAGTTGTCTTTCTTTTGATCTCTCACTTTTCTAGAGTCTACATCAGTAAATTGCTTTTCTCGTATTGTTTTGAATTGTAATGACTTTAATTTAGTTAACTGACAATCATATCTGTCTATTTTATATATTATCATCGATTCACCTGTGTCGCAGCTGAATTCTTCTAGCGTATAAAATTTATGCGTCATCCTTTTCTTTGATGCACTGTCGAACGATGCTTTAAATTGTCTCAATTCCATACCGTTCAAGAAATAGATATTGTATTATCTTCGTACTACAATATTATCGGCCATATGTCCGCTAATCTTGTACCTGCCTCATTCGCAATATCCTCCAGCTGACGACCATCCCACAACGTTTACTAGTTATTTCACTCTTGGCCCCCCACTTGGGCATTTAATTCGATTCGATCAGGTGTTCTGATCTTCTGTGTCTTGAATGCATTTCACACTCAGTTGGTGTTATTATCAATGCCTCGGGTGCCCACGTAGGCGTTAATATCGTACGTGCTACTTTTTTGCACATGAAACTCTCTTCTGAAAATTTTACTTTACACTCCTTTGCCTCTGTGTGTATAAAATCATACTCCTGATAAATATGAAAGATTTTAGTTACGATCAGTTTTGTTGGATTAGCCGCTGGACAATTTTCAACGTCCAACAATGAATATTTTTGACCCCACTTTGGGTTTTGACAATCGTATGTGATTTTATCAATTACATCCTTTTATAAGCTCTAGTAGTAATGTTATAATTACTATTATTACTGAGACAGTTGATTTCCCTTCCTATTTGCTTGGTTTCAGTGTCGTGTTATTTACTAATCTTTTTACCACATTCTCGGTATCATCCGAATTAATCGTCACATTTTCATCACATGCTTCCTTGTTGTTTCTTATGATATTTAAATCATATAATATTTTCCAACCTTTTAATTTTATCCATGACATTACATCTAATTTAAGCCTTTTACCATTTGTGGTATCAGACTTTTCAAATATTCTAAATCAATTCTTTCAACTTGAATTTTGTTTACAATTCTCAATGTCTCGTTATCGTCATAGGGTCATTTCCCCAATGTCTCCTTAAGTTTGCTTTTCAATTCTCTTTGTCTTTCTGCCTCTGCGAGAAATTTCTCATCTTCCTCTCGGGCTTTCTTTAATTCATCATTATCAATATCTACTTCGTTAGTGAAGCATTTAAACTCATTTCATGACTCCTCTAATTTTTTGTTTCCCATATTGAATTTTAAATTCTTTTAATTCTTCTCGTAAATTGTTTATTTCCTCATTTGCAGCTACTAACTCAGCACTGTTTACCTGCTTTACCTCAGGTTCGATTTTAAATCTTATCCCTACCAGTGATTCATTTCGTAGCTTTGTGCATACTTTAGCTAAGTGGCCATATCTCTGGCAGTTAAAACATTTAATTTGTTTATTAAAATTTACTCGATCTCGACTATCATTATTATACCGGCTTGCTCGCCTTGGTGTATACAGACTCATTTGTCTGTTTCTCGGACTATTCCTGTTGTCTCTATATTCGGAACGATTATTTCTATTGTCATCAAAACGACTATCCCTATTAGAGCTGTTTATGTTATTCTCAACTCGATTATCTCTATTGTCAAAACGATTTCTATTATATTCGAAACGGCTATATCTATTAACTCTGTTATAGTCAGAACGACGGTCAAAGGTATTTCGATTAACATTATTTCGATTCCCGAAATTTCTGTTCATTAGACTATCAAATCTTTGACTGTTTTCAGGGGATTGATTTTACTCGGACTCGGACTCAATTTACGTCTATTTTTTACAAAATTCAGATATAGTTCATCTCTTCCCAAGGGATATTATCATCCTTATTTTCCAACTCAGGCTTCTCCTCCATCGGTTTTTTTTATTTCAAGTGCGTCGATCGCTAAACTAAATCTATCTCTTTGTATCGCTTCAATTATCAAGGCTTTATACAAATATTTTTGGATTCCGTTCCAAAATTGATCCTCAATTAATTTTGGGTGTGCTCTCCCACACAAAATGCTATTTTTTGCTAACTCTGTTATAGTGTACACATATTCACCAACTGACTCTCTCGCACCTTGGTATCTATTTATAAATTTTTGCACATTAATTTTTTGTAAGTCACTATCTATTACAATTTCCTCTATTTTCCTCTAATACTATTACGTAATACATTTTTAAAATTTCGTTCAACCCAATTTTGTCTTTGAATCTCATATATGAATAAAGGGATAGTAATAGATTTTTATCTTGTTTTTTATTGTTTTACAAATGTTTGATATGTTTTCATTTCTTAATTTATTCAGGTCTTCGGAAGAAAATTCAGAAAAGAAAGATTTTATAAAGCCCCATTATGTCCATCTGATTGCCAAAAATGGTGGAGTGATTGCCGCAACGACTATACGTGTACTCCAAATTGGGTTATCGGTTTTAAATGGATTAAAAGTTTGCATTATTATAACAATTTATTTTATTCGTGTCAAGTTTTCGAATATTTATTTATGCATTATATTGTCAATGCTATTGCCTATTATTTTTATTTCAAAAGTAATCAAAATATATTGTATAATGTAAAAATTATTTAATTATAAAAAGTAGGTAAATTATTATTTGATTCTGTTCGTTGTATACTGATAACCCAATAGATTTTGATAATATACTAGTTCGATTTGAGTATTTGAAAATTCAATTTTAAGCCATTAAACGTTTTTTAACGAATAAAGTTGGGATATTTTTGAAGGTTACACAAATTTCCGAGACAGACCAGAACATTGAGTCAAATCCGGGTTGCTTCTTTTGCATTAATTTCACGGTGATAACAATATTATTCGTCTCTTACATGTTTATCATATACATATGCTTGGCAATTAATTCAATTTGAAATTCTCGACCTTGTAAGTCGAGAACCTTGAGACATATGCCACGTGAGTTGTTTGGCTTGAAAAAAATTGTTTTCCTCACTAAAAACCCTAAGTATTCTCGATAAAAAATTTATTTTTAAATGAAAAATATTTAAAAAACTTAAAATATTTAATGTAAAAACGCTAAAATATTTTTCTCAATAAAAAGCATAAAAGTTAATTTTATATGAAAAAACATTAAGTATTATTTCTCGATAACAACATTAAAATTTATTTTTAATTGAAAAATCTCAGATAATTTTTAATAAGTTTAAAATTTTAAATGAAAAAGCTGTAAATATATTTAATGATTAAAAATCAAAGTAATTTTTCTGGACCAATAAGCTTTAATAATAGTGAGACTTATTTTGGTTCTCAGTAAATTCTAAGTTTTATAAATTCATTTTAGTTTCACACATTTTGTAAATAATTTAATGCCAAATTATTTTTTTATAGATAAATAGTTAAAAAAAAGAAGTGTAATTATCATAATTAAGTAAAATAAAGTATTTAAAATTAGGGTGATAATTTGAAATAAACCGTAGATTTTTAAAAAGTGCTATCGACTGAGAAATTAGAGTTATATTAAATAATTATTTAAATTAATGTAGCGTTTTTTGAAAAAACAATGTAATCTGAGAAATTAAAGTAAATAAGTAATAATTTTGAAATAAATAATAATTGAAAACTTAGTAAATTAATTTAATAATTATTTAATTTAGCAACAACAATTCATGCATACAATATACAAAACATTATTTAAGAGCATTTAAAACACAAGTATTCACTGCATTCTGCACATTAATTTATGGATTCAATGACTTTATCAATAACGCTTCACAAATTACACGTTCCCAATAATTATTGAAATTTTTTAATAAAATTTTAAAATCAGACATACCTATTTTACCTATTGTGCTCACTAATATTGGTATATGCTTTCGGTCTATAATGTTCTCGAGCTCGAATACAGAGATGACGGGAAGTCTCTCCAATGTATGTGGCATTACACCTATTACATGTAAGCTGATAAACGACATCATAACACAATCAAACCGGAGTTTTAGACTTATTAATAAACATATTGCGTACTTATATGAATTGGACACTATCCTATAGTTTTAATTCCCTAACTGCTTACTTATCTTCCCTTTATAATCTGCAAAACCTTTTGAGTACGGCAATATTAAAATAAATTTAGGCTCATCATACTTGCACACGTTATTTAATTTATTTAACGCTAACAAATCACATCCAGATTTTCTCAAACATGGATCCTTAGGATTTTTAATAAATTTGTCAACAGTCTCTTTTACCTTAATTAATAAAAAAATTTTGAATAACCATTCTTCATTAACAATTCAACCAATTTGTCAACACTTTTTACTGAATTTACAAAAGTAGAAGACCAGTACCATAAATGATAAATCAATCCCTTCACCATATTTCCCTTATACTTGAATTATCAAAAACTTTCGGACGAAATAGAGACTAGTATCAGTTGGTTTTCTATAAATTGTATTCAGTATCTACTCAGTATACTTGCGTTTTAAATATGTTTAAATAAATTTTTGTATATTGTATGTATCGATTGTTTTTGTTAAATTATATAATTAAATTATTAAATCGGATAATTTTGAATTTCAATATTTTAAAATTTAAAAAAATATATTTGAATTATTGCTTTAAATTATTTTATTTAAGAAGTTATTTTATTCATTGTGGGGACATCAGTGACAAAACTTGAGAAATATTGACTTAAAAGTTGGAAATCGATAACAGCTAAAGAAAATTGATCTTTATTGAAGGAATTTTATGATTTTAATTAGATTTCTAAAAATTAAATCGGTTGAATATCAATTAAAGGTAAAATCTATTGAAGGAATATTGTTATCGGATAGATAAATCTTTCAATGATATTTTGCTAAATTACCTTTGCTAAATATTATTTTAAATGACTAAATTATTCGCACAAAATATCCCTGTTTTGGTAAAAGTTACTCAAAATCCCTATTTAAAAATGTTAACCTATACGACCATGTATTTCTCACAAAGATATATTACACCCAATGACCATCTCATTAAATTAGAAAAGAATTGTAACCCTATATGAAAATGTATTTCTAATTAATAAGCACCTTAATTGGTTAAATGATAACCAAATGATCATGTTTCTATTATGACTCCTTTTTGACAAAGATAGAAATTTACTCCAAATGATAAAGAATTTCTACCAAAATTATCAATGAATATATGTTGTTATTAATGATTATGCATTTCTCACGAAGTTATATTAACAATAGTAATGAACATTAGACGAATAAATTACCTATGAAATGCTAAATATTCATATCTTACCTTTTGCTAAATATTATTTGAAATGACTAAACATGACAAAGTTAACCAATAAATTAGTCGCTCGAAATAAGAATTCGGTAAGTTACATTCAAAATATTCACGAATTTCTGATATCTATGATTATCCATTTCTCACTAAATTGCCTAAGAATTTTTAACTAATATACACGTGCTTTAATTAATATACCCTTGCGACATGTTGAATGTGATCAGTACCCTTACGATAAATACCCATAGGGGGACAAAATATTTTTTCGGATAAACTCTGACTATATATGTGTAAAAAAATTTAAAATTTCTTCTTGACGAATCGTGTTATTTCAAAATCGTGTAAAAAAAGATTTTACTGTATATCACCGATCTTTTTAACTTGATAAAATTTAGAATTTATTATTACTCTTTTTATTAATATTGTTATTATTAGTTTTATTAATAATAAATAAATTAATAGTTAATTTCATTTAATTTATATTATTACTTTTATTATTTAGTTTTAGAAATTTCATTTTCGTTTCATTTCAGGTCGATTGATTACTTTATGAGACCTAACTTGTTTTATTTCAAAAAATGCAATTATTTGTATATTTTAAAAAGTATCATTAAAAAACTCTGCTTTTCTTTTATTTAACTATATTTTAAATAGTTATTCATTTTAAACCAGAGATTGTATATCAAAATTTTGTCCACTTTTTCATATTATTTTATTGAAACATTTAATTATTATTTCCATTTTGAAAATTTATTTTTAAAAGGAAATAGTAAACATTCGGGGAACTAAAGGAAAGACTGATAGACCTTCCATGAACCCGCTTGAATGCACTTAATTTTCGCGCGTTCCCCAACACTATACAATACCAACGTTGAGCATTAAATGTGTATCGTATAGCAGATGTTTATTACCTGCAACCCACTAAAATGTTAAAATATAAAGACATGACTAGCTATGAAACACAATGAATTAATGAATTAGAACGATTTGATATAGGTATAATATTGATAATTATGCAGCTATTTAATGTTATTTATTCTTTTTTAAGTTTTATTTTTTAAGGTCGTAATACTTGCAAAAATAAATGTCGAACATTTTCAGAAATATACGGAAGTGCTAGATACTTTTGTGAAAAAATATGGGACGATTCATGGAAAGTTGCCGAAAATGATAAAAATTGTTTGAGCTTTTCTAAAAATAGTTCAGCTATTGAACAAAATCGTATTGTTTCTTTTGAAAAAGCTAAAGAAATTGTACATAGTATTTTTAATTGAAAGACTTCCTGTTATATTAATTATGATTGATTTTATATTTTCTTAAATTTTTCGTTGTCTTAGATTTTAGTCATGTGTTACAGTTAAATATTGCATTTATATGTCAAAGAATTTTGTTTGTTTTTAATAAAATTAATTTTTGCTAAATTATGTGTATGGGTAGTTTTGCCATTTCCATTTAATCTTTTAATGAGCCCATTGCTGCATTGAAAATAATAATCATAATAGTAAATAATATATTTTCTGTTGAATGCATATGAAAAATTTTAAAATCGATTTTTCAACATGAACATTTTTTTAAAGATACCTTTAATATAATTGTCTCAAAATATTCTGTATATTGAATTCTGTTAATAATTTGATCTTTTTCTCTGCTCTCTTAATTCGTCATTGTCTAATCTAACTTCAATTGTATATATTTTAAACTCATTTACTGATACCTCAATTTTATTTCTTTCGATCAATCTCTCATATTTTGTCTTAAATTCCTTTAATTCATCTCAATTTCATTATGCAATTCTTTAATTTCCATATTATTATTTTTTTGTTTTATTTCAGGCTCTTTTTTAAATTCGGAGATTCGACTCGTATGTTTCCACTAGTTTTCGCCATATGACCATATTTCTAACAGTTAAAGCACCTTATTTCTATTAACTTCCATCGTCTATTTCTATTGAAAATCTGTTTAGGGCTTATTCTCCTTCCTCCAAAATTGTTTCTATTTGGCTCAACATCATTTCTGTTATCTCTTTCTATCAAATCGATTTGTTCGCGTATATTCGAAATAATTATTCCTATTATTCTAATTATCACTAAAACGATTATTTTTATTGTATCGATTATTTCCAAAATAACTCTTATAATTTTTTTGACTCCTGTCATCTTGATCATAACAATTATCTCTATTCAAGTATTTATTTCTATCATTGAATTCCAAACGACTAATATTTCGATTATTCGATTTATCCCTCGGACTATTAAATTTGTTGTTATCAAAATTATGACTTGGACTAGACTTTCTTCTATTCTTAACATAATTAAGTTACAACTGTTTCATTTCCTCCCAAGAAAAGTTGTCATCTTTATCAATTGACTTAGTTTTATCTTTCCAGCCTGAATTCTTACTGCTATCGAATAATTAATCTATCTCTTTGTATCGCTTCAATTCTTCGTACCTTTTGTACTAACTCCTTATTCTGCCATTATCAAAGATTTATATAAATGTTTTCCAATATCATTCCATAATTGGTTTCTATCAATCTTGTAGTGTGTTCCCCCACACCAAAAGGTTTTCGAGCTAATTCGGTTAAATTATAAATATATTCACCAATTGTTTCTCTACTATCTTGACACCTATTTCGAAAACTCTGAACATTTAGCTTCTGTAAGTCTGTCGATTACTATTTCACTTCTCAGATTATCGACTAACTCTTCCCAAATTCTACCCTTGCACTCTAAATTATTGTTTGCTTTTAATGCATACCCTTTTAAATATAATAGTATTCTTCTGTTAAGTTCATCTCTTGTCCATCAACAAGCTTCCGCAAATTGGGTAATTTCATCAAATTTTTCAGACTCCCCTTTAATTCTTTACTGGGAATGTTTTTATCAAAATATTACGATTATTGTTTTCATCATCTCTATTTTGCCAAATATGACAGATGTTAACATTATTCTCATTATTATTCGCCATTCCATATATTGTTCGATTTCTCAAATTATATATAATTTCAGACTGCTTATCAATTTTATCACAAAAATTATTTAATTACAAGTGTCCAATAATTTTTTTAATGTACATATTTAAATAGTCCCAATTAAGATACCCTCTGATCGCAATTCCTATCCCCCGAATTGATTTATTCAATTTTGATTTAATTTAGTCCCGGTTCGCGGCACAAAATGTTGAGTTTCTCAAATTTCAACTTGATGGTTCCTATATTATTAAGAATACAAACACTGGTTCAAAAACTATTTATCAATAACGTCATATACAAAAAATAAAAATCACCTTTTAAATAAATTATAAAATTGTTTTATTTAATCTTTCTTATTATGTTCTCTTTGTTATATCTCTACTTACTATGGTTCGAGTTAGGTTATGTAATTTTTGTATGCTCTAAATTATATTGCACTATCAATTTCTGAAAAATTATTCTTGAAAGCTTTTATTTTAGGGTGATTTGACTGAGAAATCAGTATGCTTATATATGAGATTTCTTGTTGACTTTGCTTTTAAGAATTGTTATTTGTCAATGATTGTTATTGTGGGGTAATTTCCTGTTCTTTAAGAGTACAATTGTATTTTTAGTATTGCAACAATTCCCAGGGTCTGTTTTCAGGTTGATATCTGTGTATTATTTTGTAAAACCATAAATCCAAAAAAGAAGTTCGGTAAAATATTGTTGATGTTTTCGGAATTATAATAATAATTACAACAATAATAATAATAAAAATATTAATAACAATAAAACGCTACACTAAAAAGTAACAATATCTTCTGATATTCACTTGGCGATAGAAATCGATTTGTCCTATCAGAAATCTTTTAAACCAAACTGTTGTTTAACCCAAAAACAATTAAGTATGATTTCTCAATGCGTGTTGCTGATTTGTATATAAAATATTTATAATGATAATAAATGCAATAATAATAACAATAATAACAACAAGAAATAACAATAACAACAACTAATAAATAATAATAACGCTCAGAATATATTGGTATTATTCATAACTTTAAATAGAATTGTAAATGGGTTTATTTTTAATATATATTTTTAATATCACCAAGAACCAAAAAATCAATAAAACAAATATATAATTGCATCTTAATAACATAAATAAATAAGTTGATCAATCACATCCAAATTGTTAATAAACAAATATAAGTTATTATCAGAATGTTTATCCCATTAATCACATAGATATTATTGATCTTTGTCCACATGTATATTTATCCTATATTTATTTGTCTTTATTATGTAGTGTTTCAGTTTTAAAATCTTCAGTGTTAGTCCATCTTCTAACACTGATATTTATATTGAAAATCCCAGGACCAATTGAGACACCCTTACTATAGTCAGAAATATCATGGCTTTTTAGTGAGGATCAAATTTTGTATTGAAAATCCCAGGACCATCGAGACCCCCTCACTATACTCAGAAAAATCCATGCTTTATTTAAATTTTATAATTGCATGTTTTTTCTAATATTTTTATTTATTTATTTTATTATATTATTATTATATTAATAATAAAAAATATAAATACCACTATTATAAAAATTAATAAAAATAGTAATAATAAAATAATAATCATAAAATGATAATATTAATATTAATCATAATAATAAGAAAAAGAATTAATAAATGTTTTAATAAAAAAAAATTTTAAAATAAATATAACAATATATATTATAAAAACAATTTAAAACATTTATTTATGAAACAATAATTTAGTAACCAATACTGCTGTAACACATAATGTCAACTTTAACATATTTGTTAAGATTTCTTATGTTTTCAGACTTCTGTATGCGCTTTGCGAATATCTTTTAACGATTCCCAATTACCATTTTGATGAACCCACAATTCATTCTGAATAATCTAAAAATAATATTATATATAGTAGTAGGATGTGTCACCACTGGCACACCCCCCCCCGGGGGGGGGGTAAAAAAAATTTTTTTTTCAAGGTCAAATTTTAAACAAAGACATATGACTCATCAAGGTCATTGAAACAAAGGCCATGACTCATCCTATGACTCATCAAGGTCATTGAAACAAAGACCATGACTCATCAAGGTCACTGGATGACTCATCAAGGTCATTGAAACAAAGACCATGACTCATCCGATGACTCATCAAAATTCTCAAGGTCATTTAAACAAAGACCATGACTCATCCTATGACTCATCAAATAAGGTACAAGAATTGTCTATTGATTGGGGTCATTCCTTTTTAATAATAGATAAACTTCTAACAATAAATGATGAAGATTATATATTCCTGGCCAAAATAAATAAATCTTTCAAACATCAAGTAATTCAAAATCTATTTGATAAGTTTGGCTTCAATATATCGATGTTGAAATTAACCAGCTGTATAACATCTATAAATAATATTAACCATACAGAAATTAACATGCTTAAGGTTTTCTGGATATGTATGGATTTCAGGTTCGGAAAATATCGCGAGCTTATTGAAATCTTCCTTCTTAATGCATATAAACTTGGTATTAAAATACATAATTTACTGAATGAAGTCAGAAAAACAGTTTATTACATGTTGTATATGTCGAATTCGAGAAGTTTCTATTCTATATCTGCCTTGTGGTCATATCATTATTTGTTCCTTATGTTTGAAAAACTGTAGTAGATGTCAGAGTTGTGGTGTCATAATCCATGAATCTCATTCAGTGTATTTTTGAAATAAATTTTGTAAAACTCCTACTTATTATTATTATTATTATTATTATTATTATTATTATTATTATTATTATTATTATTATTATTATTATTATTATTATTATTATTATTATTATTATTATTATTATTATTATTATTATTATTATTATTATATAATTTCAACTTTCTATCACAAACAGGGCCGGATCTATGGGTGGAGCGAGGGAGCGACCGCACCAGGCGCCAGAATCACACTGAAAAAAAGGCGCCTTTTCGATCAAATTGAAGAATAATTATTCTCAACAAAACTATCATACTGACTGTTATTATAACACGTATTTCTACATAATAATCTATATTTTGATAAATTTGCATTTTTGAGCGCTTTTCCTCTATATATATATATATTATTACAATAATGTTAAATTTTTATTGAACAAAATTCAAATTTTTCACATTGCTTTGAAACTGTCTCTTTATTGGCGAAAAATCAAATTTGACTTTAACAATATAGGCGCCTTTTCAAGAAGTTTGCTCCAGGCGCCAAAATAGTACCATCCGGTACTGATCACAAATGACTAAAAACATAGTGGATTATTATAAAATTTATAACACAAAAATTATACCATAAAAAGTTGACAAACAAAAATAACTAAATATTTACAAATTTTTTATTCGCCATCATATTTACAAATTTTTATTCAACATCGTATTTACACAAATATAATCACAATGTTAAATAATTGGCCCAAAATAAAACTTTAAATTATTGAATTAAATATTTGATCGAATTGTTGATCTCGAATGACAGGATCCGTTTCAGGCATGACGATATTACCACTACCATCTAAGACATCAACCCCTCTATAATGTCCATATGCAAAACTTGAGTTTTTCCCTACCCAAGCTCTCTTATCGTCGTGATTATTTAAAGCTATTTTTGAGTTTTTAAAAGTAAATAGCTGATGATTCCGGGTTCCTATTCTAGTTTGAGGAACCGACATGACTGTGTTGTTGTTATAGCAGCCTAAATAAGATTGATGTTTGATGTCGGTCCCCGGTAATTTTACGCCCTTAGCCCTCATTGTTGACTTATTTCCTAATAGGCTGTAACATTTAGGACGTAAGAAAACCCATTCACTATATCCTACCCCTTTACTCTCATCCTTAAACTTGCCTATAACTGAGTCAAGTCGCCTGGAATATAAAGGATGAGAGGGATCGTAATTTGAAGTATCTAAAAGGTCATCCGAAATCATCGCTTGTAATAAGATATCTAATTTTAAATTTTTAACCTCTAAAAAGAAAGAGTCGGTATCACCCGCTACTAAATTAATTTCACAATTATAAATATCCCGATATCGTTGTAGCTCTATATACTGTAACTGATACATCCGTAGTTTGGATAGATCCAGTACTGATTGTCCGATGTAGCTGGGTCTATCCAAACATATAGAGTCCTTATTGAGATGCGCGGCAAACAGATCATCAGCTATTTCAATTGTTTTTCTGAATGCCGGTTTTGACGAATATGTAATTAATTTTTCAGATGAATTACATAGTCGCAAATTCATCCTCTTTTTAAGGTTCTCTACGGATTTACCGTACAGACTATTATTATATAATTTAAATAAATCTCTATATATTTCACTAACTGCATTAGCACGCAAGTTAGTGTTTTTATCGATATAATGTTTAAAGATATGATTTTGTTTATATTTTATAGCTCTGTGTATATTTACAACCTTAGCCCCAAGTGAAAGATAAAGCCTGAGAAGCCTCCAATGAAGAACATAGTTCTTCTTTGGATAATGCGTGAGCATTAGCTTCTCAACTTTTGAGTTAGGTGGGCACATCTTTTCCGGTCCAATCGGAAAGTCATTTAAAAAATCATGGAAATCAATCGGAATCTCGATATCAACTTCCATAGTATATCCATATGGAAGTGTTTCGATATCCGCAACATTCACACACTCATCCAAAACTTCATTCAAGCCGTCATACACCCAAGTAAAATCACCATAGGGAAGACTTTGGCTAAGAGCCCAACCATACAGATTATTTATATCAATATACAATAATTCTGTATCATCTGAAGCAGCCGTGTAATGTTTGTTAACAAATGTTAACCCACCCCGTATTCCTCCCTCGTAAAAATTGAACATTTCCATGTCCTGTAAAAGTTCTATGGGTTCCGTTAATGTCATAAGCGCTGAGGCCCATGACATACCGGGAATTCCATAGAAATTTAAAGGTTCCAATCCATTGTATGCAATGGCATTGGCCCGGAATTGTTGAAAGTAATCAGCGAGTAGGAATACATCGAGTTTGAGGTAGGTTAACATATAGTCACGCAAATTTATACAGTTTTGCTGCGTCCAGATTAGTTGTGCCTTAGCGTACTCATCTTCGCTAACACCAGACCAAATAGGAGGTAGTTCGTATGTAGTCTCAAGAACATCAAACGAGGTAGCAAAATCATACGGAAAAATACCTTTACAGTCAACTATAGTACCTTGAAAGACAGACGAAGTTAAAGTTAGAGAAGTTAGTGTTTTCACAGCCTTAGCTAAAGAGCAATTAACAAATTGCATAGAATCTATAAATCTCACAGCCAATTTATTAATATGTACAATTAACGAAATAAATTTTTCGGTTGAGGTAGGAATTATGTTCAAGTCCCAAGATGGAAAGCCATTGAGACCGTGTTTTAAAATATGGTGGAGGTCATAACCTCGTAAATTATGAAAGACAACAGGTAGTAGACGATAAATTCGACGAGCAACATTACATTTTCGGCAAGATGCCCCTAGATATTTACCAGAGAAATGACAGTGGTCTCTTACCGGATTTACTATAGGTTTTTTACATAAGTAGCAATTTCTACAAGATTTAAACTGACGTTCCTCAATGAAAGACATAGGTCCTATCAACTTATTACCTTCCATATCATAATACGGTATCACAACAGTAGTAGCAATTTCCTCAACTTTTTTAAGAAAATCAGTAATACAGTCAAGGCCATAAAATTCAAAATATTGTTTAGTATTTTTATAATTATTTATTAATAAAAGGCCTGCTGAACTAGGCATATGAATTTGATGATGACGAACATCAGGGGGTAAAACCGACTCAAAATCGGCATAAATTACAAAAGGTGGTGTTATTGTTTTTGAAAAATTTTGAAATTCGAGATTTTTATTTGAGGGTAAAGTGTAAAGGGTTGTACCTGTCTGATTTTTGGCACATAATGCGACATGAATATTAAACGCGTTATCTAATCGGAACCCGTTAAGACAGTGTGGACACCATTGACATCTTATTTGAACGTTACAGTCCGGGTTCCGATGGCAGTTCATTAGTCTATTGATATTGGTCACAGCAGTATAATGATATCGATCCTTATTTTCTAATAATAACAAATAAATTGGGTTTCCGTCAGTGACCTTAGATCGATGGATAAGACTTAAATGAGGATGGTGAAAGACATAATTATCAGGGGTTTCATCGTCATCAATTATTATAGTTGGAGTGTATGAAAGCACATTAATGGCTAATTTTAAATTTATGTTTTTCTTTTCAAATTTAGGAATGTTGATTAATTTCATGGGACAATCCGTGACTTCGTCATATTTTAATTCACTCAAAAATTCAGTATATTTAGATACTCTTTGAGGATTTTCACCTATTTGATCTTTCTTTAATAAGTAAAGAATGGAATACAGAAAGCATTTATCGTCGCTATTTTTGATGTTAAGTATAGCTTTCTTATTTTTCAATTCAGAAGGGGTTTTAATATATTGATGTCCTGCCAAGCGACTAATTGGTTCATATTTAGTGATAATAAAATGTATCTCAAGAATGTTGATAACGCGCCATCCACTGCCTAAATAAGTAAATTGTTCTATTTTTTCATTAAGTTTATGAACCCCTTCGTTTAAAAAGTCATCAGTAAATGTCGTTGCATTATTAGAAAAGTAATTGTCACGGATTTCACCATCTTTTTCAAATCGAATTAATATCGCAAATTGAATTTTGACGCTCCCCATTTTAGTAATTTCTTTTATTAATTTCGTTTTGATTTTATCAGTTAAAATTATTTTAATTAATTGCGCATCTGATACATCAAAACGTAAAGTCTTGATAGCGCCATTTAAATTTATTGTGATTAAGGGTTCATTCTCTAAGGAAGAACCTCCAAATTGAATCAACTCATTATTTATAATATCTACATTATTTATAATAGGTATAATTTCATTATCTACAATATTTTCATTATTTATAATTTCATTATTTATAATAGGTATAATAGGTATAATAGGTACAATTTCATTATTTATAATAGGTATAATTTCGTTATTTACAATAGGTATAATTTCATTATTTATAATAGGTATGATTTCATTATTTACAATATTTATAGAGTCATCATCATCACTGATTTCGATGACTTCCTTTTTAATAATTTTATTAGGTATATTATTTTCTATATTTTCAGCAGGTCTTTTATTTTTTGATGTTTTATTTTTTGATGTTATATTTTGTATAATATTTAAAATATCACAGTTATTTTTATTAATTTCCCTAAATAGGTCTTTTTTATTTACTTTAAAAGAATTTAAATGATTTGAATGTTGTTTAAAAAATTCTTTATATCTAACGCTCTGGGAAGTTTTGCATATGGGGCATATAAAAAATTTGATGCCATTAAATTTATGCATGTAATATTTTTTCATGTTTTTATAGCATGAAATACCATGACCGATTGATGACATGCAATATCTTGGGAAAAAAGAACCTGATAAAAAAAAAATTATATAAATTAATTTTCAAAAATTAATTCATTAACATATAAATAATAATAAAAAATCAAATATCGCAATGTCGATATTTTGATGTTATTATCATTCATTATTATACAAGTCTTTGTAATGAAAACTTGTATAATAATAAATGTTAATACTTAACTATTTAAGGTCATGCCTTTGTTATAACTTGCACATGTATTGGATGAGCACTGCATTTTCAGCATAATATTTTCTTCATTTTCCTCATTTTCATTATTATTATTATTATTATTATTACTATTATTATTATTATTATTATTATTATTATTATTATTATTATTATTATTATTATTATTATTATTATTATTATTATTATTATTATTATTATTATATAAAAGAGAAGTAGCTACATGCTCACTGTAGACTACTATGTAGCTGCATGCTTACTGCAAACTACTGTAGATGGGGTCTGATTATTATTTATATATTATTATGATTATTATGATTATTATTATTATTATTATTATTATTATTATTATTATTATTATTATTATTATTATATAAAAGAGAAGTAGCTGCATGCTCACTGCAGACTAATATGTAGCTGCATGCTTACTGCAAACTACATTATTATTATTATTTTAACTACTGTAGATGCACATTGCAAACTACAAGAATTATTTTATAACTATAGTTTCGTAATCACTTTTTTAAATATTTTTATATTAATTTCATTATTTTCAGAAACGTAGTATTTACTTTATAAATTCCTAATTTTCATCATAAATTCATAATTTTCGTCATATAATCATAAATTCATAATTTTCGTCATATTTTCGTCATTTTCTTCATAAATCATAAATCATTTTCATCATAAATTCATAATTTTCGCCATTTTCTTCATAAATCATTTTCATCATAAATTCATATATTTGTCATATAATTATTTTCAACATAATTTTCTTCATAAATCATTTTCATCATATATTCGTCATATAATTATTTTCAACATAATTTTCGTCATAAATCATTTTCATCATAAATTCATAATTTTCGTCATTTTCATCATAAATTCATAATTTTCGCCATTTTTTTTTTCATAATTCATTTTCAACATAAATTCATAATTTTCACCATTTTCTTCATAATTCATTTTCAACATAAATTCATAATTTTCGTCATTTTCTTCATAAATAATTATCTTCATAAATCATTTTCTTCATAAATTCATCATGTTAATTATAAAAGTTTTTAAGAAAATAATGAAATTAATATGAAAATATTTAAAAAGTGCTTATAAAATTTTAAAGAAATATATAAAAATATATAAAAAATAAATAAGTCTTACATTTCGATTCCATATCGGAATCAGAGTCCTCCTCAATAGAAGTGAGGGCATTCCTTTCGTCCACCTCCTCAATAGAAGTGAGGGCATTCCTTTCGTCCACCTCCTCAATAGAAGTGAGGGCATTCATTTCGTCCACCTCAATAGAAGTGAGGGCATTCATTTCGTCCACCTCAATAGAAGTGAGGGCATTCATTTCGTCCACCTCAATAGAAGTGAGGGCATTCATTTCGTCCACCTCCTCAATAGAAGTGAGGGCATTCATTTCGTCCACCTCCTCAATAGAAGTGAGGGCATTCATTTCGTCCACCTCCTCAATAGAAGTGAGGGTATTATCTGAATCATTTATTTCATCAACTTCCTCGGCATCAATATCAACATTAAACGCTAAAAAATAAAATTTTTAAAAATAAAATACTAAAGTAAAATAAATTTACTTTTTTCTTTGAAAACCTTGTTTTGCCCAACATCATTAACTGGGGCATTAATTTCTTCAATAAATATTAAATCTTCATCATCGCTAATAATAATAGGTTCTAAAATATATAAAATTAATTTTAATAAAAATTAAAATGATAAATTTACCGATGATATTTTCCATATTTAAAATCGATTCATCTTCGGCATTAATTTCTACATTAAGTATTAAATCTTCATCATCGCTAATAATAATAGGTTCTAAAATATATAAAATTAATTTTAATAAAAAATTAAAATGATAAATTTACCGAAAATCCGATCCACGTTCAATATTGATTCGTCTTCGGTAACTGCGAACCAGTCGAAAGGATCTAAATAAAATAGAATAAAAATAGAATAAAATAATAATAATTTACCATTAGTCAAAAGACCTCTCAACACTCGATTATTATCGTTCTTTTCCATTTTAGAATATTAATCAAATTGATTTTGAAATTTCAAAATTTTAAAATAATTGTGACAAATTTTAGATTTGTCAATGTTTATAAAGAGAATGAATATTTTCCTGTCCCAGCCAATGAGAATATAGACACACACACACATATACATTGAATATTTTACTCTCTCAACCAATCACACGCATGCATGTATGTAATGTAAATCACTCGTCTTACATGTGACTGCCTTTGTTAGTCATGCCTTTGTTAACTTGCACTGTGCATGCTTCAGGCATAGGTAGTCTTTATGTTACAATTAATAATATTTATTTGAATAATAATAAAATTAATTAAAAATAATAATATTTTTTCACAATAATAATAATAATAATAATATTAATAATAATAATAATAATATTAATAATAATATTAATAATAATAATAATATTAATAATATCAATAATAATATTAATAATATTAATAATAATATTAATAATAATATTAATAATAACAATCACAACAACAAAGGAAAGGATACATTTATTAAACATAAAATTTTATTAAACATCAAATTTTTTGTACAATAACCAAGCTAAACAATGTTGACCACATGTTTGGGTCAAGGGATTTTGAAACATAGTTTTATTATACACAATAGGTTTTCCCATTGTTTGTAGTTTTGATATCAACAAAGCCGGGTAATAAAAACCCATAGGATCGAACACGAATATATTACCAGGTTTCACATATATAGCTATCCAATGTTCTCCACCAAGATGAGACGATTGAGTATTGACGATTATTGCTTGATTATTGCTCAAATATGGAATTTTCTCAAGAGGAAAAACTCCAACAAATTCATTTCCCAATATCTGTTTTCCGATTTTATTGACCTGAACAGAACTATTTAAATAAATCCAGAGTATAAAAAACAACTTACTCCATGACAACTTTTTGTGTTTCTGTATACATTTATACCAACACAGTTTATTTGCAGTAATTTGAACTTCATTTTCAAATACTCCATATATTATAACATGTACTGGTTCAGTAATAGCTTTTGCAAACTTTATATCCAGTCGTAAATTTCCATTTTGAGGTAATTGACTTTGATTTAAATCAAAATCAGGGGCTAAAACAAATGTAAAAAATGGGTATTAGTAGTATGTTATGGGCCATCCCGGCCATGGGCCCTCCCGGCCACATATACCCCCCCCCCTCCCCCCCCCCCGGGAAATTTTTTTTTTTAATAAAAGGTCAAGGTCAAGGTCATTTATTATTTTTTTTTTAATTTAATTTTTTGTTTTAATTAATTGGCCCAGAGGGCCCATACTTTTTTTCATCCCAAAAATTAATGTTCCCACCAACGGATTTTATTGGACGATACCTCATCTTAAAGCTCAGTCCAAGACCTTTCGAATGAGCTATAGGTATCTGATATATCTTTAATAGTTTTAATGTTATTAATAATTGATGACCACCATCTTTTCAACGTTAAATTATTATTATTCAAAATATTATTAATTGGCCCAGCGGGCTCACACTTTTTTTCATCCCAAAAGTTATCGTTCCCATTATCCGAATTTATTAATCGATAGCTTATTTTGAAGCTTAGTCTAAGACCTTTCAATTGAGCCATAGAAGGTATCATCATCATCAACATCGGCAAAGTTATTAAAGTTTTCCCGAGACCATTTTTCAAGGTCATTTATTTTTCAAAATATTATTTTCAAGGTCATTTATTTTTCAAGGTCATTTATTTTTTCAAGGTCATTTATTTTTTCAAGGTCATTTATTTTTTCAAGGTCATTTATTTTTTCAAGGTCATTTATTTTTTCAAGGTCATTTAATTTTTCAAGGTCATATTTTAAAATTTAAATGTACAGAGTTCCCGACAATGATAATTATTCAACGATAGCTCATTTTAAAGCCCGGTCCAAGACCTTTCGAGTGATCCATATAAGGTATCATCATCATTAATATTGACAAAGTTATTAACGTTTTCCCGAGACCATTTTCAAAGTTAAATTATTATTATTATTCAAAATATTATTAAGTGGCCCAGCGGGCTCCTACTATTTTCCATCCCAAAAGTTATCGTTCCCATTATCCGAATTTATTAATCGATAGCTTATTTTGAAGCTTAGTGTAAGATCTATCTAATGATATATAAATATTATTAATATCATTAACATCGGCAAAGTTATTAACGTTTTCCCGAGACCATTTTTCAAGGCCATTTATTTTTCAAAATATTATTTTCAAGGTCATTTATTTTTCAAGGTCATTTATTTTTTCAAGGCCATTTATTTTTCAAAATATTATTTTCAAGGTCATTTATTTTTCAAGGTCATTTATTTTTCAAGGTCATTTATTTTTCAAGGTCATTTAATTTTCAAGGTTATTTATTTTTTCAAGGTCATTTAATTTTTCAAGGTCATATTTTAAAATTTAAATGTACAGAGTTCCCGCAAACAAATATTATTCCACGATAGCTCATTTTAAAGCCCGATCCAAGACCTTTCGATTGATCCATAGAAGGTATCATCATCATTAATATTGACAAAGTTATTAACGTTTTCCCGAGACCATTTTCAAAGTTAAATTATTATTATTATTCAAAATATTATTAAGTGGCCCAGCGGGCTCCTACTATTTTCCATCCCAAAAGTTATCGTTCCCATTATCCGAATTTATTAATCGATAGCTTATTTTGAAGCTTAGTGTAAGATCTATCTAATGATATATAAATATTATTAATATCATTAACATCGGCAAAGTTATTAACGTTTTCCCGAGACCATTTTTCAAGGCCATTTATTTTTCAAAATATTATTTTCAAGGTCATTTATTTTTCAAGGTCATTTATTTTTTCAAGGCCATTTATTTTCAAAATATTATTTTCAAGGTCATTTATTTTTCAGGTCATGTATTTTCAAGGTCATTTATTTTTCAAGGTCATTTAATTTTCAAGGTTATTTATTTTTTCAAGGTCATTAATTTTCAAGGTCATATTTAAAATTTAAATGTACAGAGTTCCCGCAAACAAATATTATTCCACGATAGCTCATTTTAAAGCCGATCCAAGACCTTTCGATTGATCCATAGAAGGTATCATCATCATTAATATTGACAAAGTTATTAACGTTTTCCCGAGACCATTTTCAAGGTCATATAATTATTAGGTGGTCAGAGGGCCCATACTATTTTTCATCCCAAAGTTATTGTTCCCATTATCCGAATTTATTAATCGATAGCTTATTTTAAAGCCTGTGCAAGATCTATCTATTGATATATAAATATTATTATTATCATTATTATTGTCAAAATTATTAACATTTTACCAAAAATCATTTCAAGGTCATTTTTTTTTTCAAGGTTATTTCTTTTTCAAGGTCAAGGTCAAATTTTAATAAAAGGTTAAGGCCAAATTTTTAATAAAAGGTCACGGTCAAGGTCAAATTTTAAACAAAGACATATGACTCATCAAGGTCATTTCAAGGTCGCGTGACTCATCCAAGGTCATTCCCAAGGTCATATGACTCATCATGATGACTCATCATTTTCAAGGTCAAGGTCATTTATTTTTCAAGGTCATTTATTATTATTATAATTATTATTATTATTATTATTATTATTATTATATACTCATAATCTATCCGACAAAATATTCTGTCCCCTATGGGTATTGCTCACAAAGGTACTGATCACCAGAGTACTACTCACACTCAACAAGTCACATGGGTACTGATCATATTATTATTATTATTATTTTTTCAAAGATATTTAGTCACTGCAAACTAAAGTAAATATGAACAGTATTATCAAATTAAATAAAAATAATAAAACTGTATAAAAATTTAAATTCTTTTAATGGCTCAAAACAAAGTTATTATTATTATTTTTTTTTCTCCGAGTTTATCCGACACGATATTCTGTCCCCCTAAGGGTAATGGTCACAAAGGTACTGCTAAAACTTTAACATATTTATTACACACAATGTATAAAAAATATTATTAGTGTCCACACATGCTACAAGTTAGTATTCCCATCGATAACTCATCTTAAAGTCTAGTGTAAGACTATCTAATGATATATTATTATTATAATTGGTAAAGATGTTATTATTATTATTATTATTATTATTATTATTATTATTATTATTATTATTATTATTATTATTATTATTATTATTATTATTATTATTATTATTATTATTATTATTATCGGTGAAGATATTAACACCTGCGCGAAAGATGTTATTATTATTATGATTATTATGATTATTATTATATATAGTCAGAGTTTATCTGACAAGATATTCTGTCCCCACACACATTCTATATACACATACCTTATTATTTCAAAGTAACACGCGCGGGAGTTATTATTATTATCAAAAATCTAAAATATGGTTTACACACACACACACAACCCATTAACCATTATTATTATCAATATTAGTGAAAACCTAAAATATCTTCTACACACATATACAACCCATTAAACTTTATTATTATTATTATTATTATTATTATTATTATTATTATTATTATTATTATTATTATTATTATTATTATTATTATTATTATTATTATTTATTATTACGCGCGTGGGGAATATTATTATATATACTCCTAGTCTATCCGACAAAATATTCTGTCCCCCTATGGGTAATGGTCACAAGGGTAATGGTCAAAAGTGTACTACTCACATTCAACAGGTCTCAAAGGGTATAATATAATTATTATTAAATTCTGACCAACTTAAATCAATGAAGGGGTAGGAAAAAAATATATTACGTTGCGGTATTTTAAATTTTAAAATATTTTAAAAACTTATTTTGACACTAAAGTTTACTTAATTAACAAAGACATAATTATTGCACATGCTTTGCATAAATATTATTATTTTTTAAATTTTCAATATTTTCTTTTAAAGTATTAACACGCGCGGGAGTTATTATTATTATTATTATTATTATTATTATTATTATTATTATTGTTAATGAAAAATCTAAAATATGGTTTACACACACACACACACACAACCCATTAAACTTTATTATTATTATTATTATTGTTAATGAAAAATCTAAAATATGGTTTACACACACACACAACCCATTAAACTTTATTATTATTATTATTATTATAATTAGTCAAAAACATAAAATATTATTTACACACTAAGTTATGGGGTAGAGAATTATTATATGTTTGCAATATTCTGTGTTTGCCTTTACAGGAAGTTGTCAATAAGGAGCGATAATTTTATACACACATTCTATATACACATACCTTGTTTAACATGGGTGTATATACTCCGAGTTTATCCAACAAAATATTCTATCCCCCTATGGGTATTGCTAGCAAGGGTAATGGTCACACTCAATATGTCGCAAGGGTTTTCGATTTTAAAGCATATTATGGTTTATTAGGGTTAGTAAATAAAACTTATCACACACACTTTAATATTTAAACGATAAAAATCAAGACAAGAGAGGACAAGGCAAAGTGTATGCATTTAGTATTGCCAGGCCTAATGAGCAGTGACCAAATATCTGTGCCTGAAAGACACGGTGGATATTTGTTCGCGTCCACAAGGGTCGTCTGTGCCTCCCCCAAGTGGGGTCAGAAGAACCTGGGCATTATAGCTTTCCGTACGGAACATTACGCCTAGCATGGGTAGTCAACTACCAGCACATTCGAAACGTATAATTTCAAAATACATGCGTCATTGGCACTATAACCAAATTAATTAATGTTTTCACTAACAGAAATATATATTTACAGAGGCCTCCCACTAGTTGGATTACAACCGCCCACCATGACGATCAGCTTGTAAATATATATTAATTAAGGGATAAAGAGGACCCACCCAACCCTATTATATTTAATTTACAAATTTTTCTCGCTCTTCTGTTGGTAATCTATCTCAAAATTAATCTCTCCATCAGGCCATTTGATAGTGATTTCATGGAATACATCTTGCGAATATTTCTTAGTTTCTGATGCGGTGTCAACTATCATTGCTAAAATTTATATTGATTTAAAATCAATTAACTTACATTATCTAGCATTTTATCGTCACAGGCTTGATAAATTAGGCAACTGTTATTTGTGGTATACTTTTTCAATGTCATTTCCCACCATAAAACACAGATACCTAAATATAATATATATATATATATATTAAAGAATTAATTCATGTCTTACATTAATAATAATATTCTTCAGGTAGTACTTTACAATATCTAATTGCTAAAACATCGGTTTTTCCCATTTTTCTTGACATTCGTTGAAAGTTTACATAATTTAAGTCTGATAATTCATGTTGAAGGACACCCACAATCAGCTAATTCATTTAAGAAATCCAGAACATAGCAATGTTTCACCATTTTCTCTGGTTCATTTTCTTCTATAATTCATGTTTTAATAAGAAATTTCTAAATCCAGAACATAAGTCATTTAGTGTTTCACCATTTTGTTTGGTTCATCTTCTTCATAATCATATAATTCATTTTCTTCATTACTAAGTAAAATAATTAAAATATTGTAGTAAATTCTTTATTTACTTACTTTATGGATACTAAAACGAAAGAAATAAAGTTATATCAAAATTATATTTAAATAATTTAAATTTAGTATTTAAACATATTTAAACACTTTAGTTATTTAAGCATATTTAAACATTATTATATAGTATTTATAAAATATTATAATATTATAATTTTATGTATTCTAAATTTATTAATAAATACCGTATAATTTTATATAATATTATAATTTTATGTACACTTATATATCCTTCATTTAATTTTTTAAATTCAAAAATTTATAATGAAGATTCTTTGAATTAAAAAATATTCTGTTAGTATTTCCAGGCAGAAAACAACGAATTCAATAATTAAAATCTTAATTTTCATGTTGTTAGGGTTGTGGTCAGAAGTTAATCGCCATCTATTCGTTTGTTCTCAATTTCGCTCATTTTTGTTCAAAACATTCAGGAGAGTTGTTATCTGGAAAGTTTCTTTTAGCTCAGCTTTCTTTAAACACTCACGGCATTCTTGAAAGATGTGACACTGGAAATAAATTAACAATGGGTGGTCATTCATACATGTTGTTGGTCTGAGCTGTCGATTTATTTGGAAATAGATATAATAATAATATAGTATTTTTGAGTATGTTTTAGTTAATTTATAAATAACAGTATTTTGATATATCAATAAAGACCATATACTCAGAGTTTATCCGACAAAATATTCTGTCCCCCTATGGGTATTGCTAGCAAGGGTACTGGTTACATTCAACATGTCGCATGGGTATATTAATCAGTTAGAAATTCTTAGGTAATTTAGTGAGATGATCAGAAATTCGTGAATATTTTAAATGTAACTTTACACTTATTTCGAGCAACTAATTTATTGGTTAACTTTGTAGTCATTTAAAGCAAAAATTAATTTATTCATCTAATGTTCGTTACAATAGTTAATAATATGAGAAAAACATGGTCATTATTCATTGATAATTTTAAATTTTTTATCATTTGGAGTAAATTTGTTTGAGGCAAAATAATTAAAGGAGTCATATTAGAAATACGGTTATCATTTAACCAAATAAGGTGCTTATTAGTTAGAAATATAGGGTTATAATTCTTTTCTAATTTAATGAGATGAACATTGGGTGTAATATATCTTTGTGAGAAATATATGGTTAACCTTTTTAAATAGGGATTTTTGAGTAACTTTTACCAAAACAGGGATATTTTATGCTAATAATTTAAGAATATTGGTTAACTTTGTCATTTTTAGTCATTTAAAATAATATTTAGCAAAGGTAATTTAGCAAAATATCATTGAAAGATTTATCCATCCGATAATAATATTCCTTCAATAGATTTTACCTTTAATATTCAACCGATTTAATTTCTAATTAAAATCATAAATTTCCTTCAAAGATCATTTTTCTTTAGTTGTTTTCCAATTCTTTTAAGTTAATATTTCTCAAGATTTGTCAACGATATCCCCACAATGAATAAAATAACTTCTTAAGTAAAATAATTTAAAGCAATAACCATTGATATCAATTAATTCTAAAGATTTCAAATATTTCATTGTGAAAACCAAGTAAATTGATCATTAACCATTAATAAAACAGTGGATAATTAATAAAAAACTGGTTCTAAAACATAAATCTAAATTATTGTGCAATAACATTCATCACAACCTAATAAACCTCTAAAACGATATAATTTCACAGGAACTATTATTAATTCCTAGCTAAATACTGACTATTTCCCTTTAAAATTTTACCAATAAGAACATTGTCGATTTAAATAGAGATTTCAAACATTTCCACCTTAACTGATCCCTAACCAAATATTTCTATCATTTTAAACACCCCCTTAAAAATCATCTATTACCATCTTAACCAACCGACTTTAATATATCAGACCTTTAATATATCAATTCTCTTAAAATCCATAGAAAATTCTTCAAAATATGAATTTTATTTAATTGTTACAGACATCCTTCCATTGAAATAATTTAGTATCTAAATTCATGTAGTAAGAACCCATTTAAAAAACAAAAAAAAAATCAAAATTTACTAAAATCAATATTTTCTACAAATATTTCACCACATTTACCATCAAATACCTAACTAGAGATGAAATATATCGATTGATCATCGATTCGGCTAATTATATCCATTATAAAATGATATATCTTTCAAAATCACAAATTTCAGTATATTTTACAATAATTTTTACAAAAATTAAATAATAATAACTTGATTATTGTAAAAACTCTAATTATTAACCTAACTGTCATTAAAAATATTTTTATTTAAAAGTAAATTTAAAAACAAGTCAATAAAATATAGCAAATTATCAAGAAATTAATTAAATTTGTCTTAGAATTAACACTAAAACGTTAAATTTCAAAATATTCTTTCAATTATTCACAAAAAGGTTAGTAATAATGTTAGTAAAATCCCGCTAACTCTAAAAATTACCAATGAATTTAATGCTAAATAATAACCAAAAATTTGCCTAAATAAAACACACCAGTACCTTTACGACCAGTACCCTTACGAGCAGTACCAATTGTGAACAGTACCCATAGAGGGAGAAAATATCTTGTCGGATAAACTCAGAGTATATATAATAAAACGAATTAACTATAACTCCATCAAATTGAATCAGTCAAATTAACACAAATTTTAATAAAAAATCTTATTCTAAAATGGTAAGCAGCGTAAAATCGAAAGATAACACAGAGATAAAATTAACAATATTATTCTCAGGTGGTAAGAATCATCATTATTCTATGATTAATTAATATTGAAATTCAAAAAAGTGAAAATAAGTGCTTGAATTATTCATTAATGGAAAGTAAATGTAAATATAGCGAGAAGTGGCATAGATAAGATGGAAATATATTAATTGCATTTATTTAAAATTATTTCATGAAATTCATTAAAATAATGACTTTAATAAAAAATATTTAATAAAATTTTCAAAGAAATATTTGTTGGGAGGATTAGTGGAAAATCTGGGGGCTATAAGTGATGAGGTTATATAAAATTATTTCTAATATATGAGTTACTAACGAATTAAAATATTCTAATAATGTGATAAACATTTATTTTGATAGAGTATTTAATCCACAAATGAAAACATACATAACAAATGGTATTTGACTGAGCAATTATGATAATTCATATTTTAAATTTTGATTAACTCCTTTAATATTGAATTAATAATTATTATATTTACTATTTTACATTAAATATTTCTAAAACAAATATTCTAAAAGATAATTTAAGATACATTAGTCTTCAATCAAAAAGATCTCTCAAAGTTAAGAACGAAACAAAGTGTGCCATTAACTTTACTTAAATATATGAAAACACAAAGTAAACAATGATAATAAAGGGATAACAGACTCAAAAATAAAATATTCTTACCACCTGAGAATAATATTGTTAATTTTATCTCTGTGTTATCTTTCGATTTTACGCTGCTTACCATTTTAGAATAAGATTTTTTATTAAAATTTGTGTTAATTTGACTGATTCAATTTGATGGAGTTATAGTTAATTCGTTTTATTATATATACTCTGAGTTTATCCGACAACATATTTTCTCCCTCTATGGGTACTGCTTGTAAGGGTATTGGTCGTAAGGGTACTGATCGTAAAGGTACTGCTGTGTTTTATTTAGGCAAATATTTGGTTATTATTTGGCGTTAAATTCATTGGTAATTTTTTAGAGTTAGCGGGATTTTACCAACATTTTTTTTTGTGAATTTCATGTTAATTGAAAGAATATTTAAGGCTTAGTGTTAATTCTAAGATAAATTTAATTAATTTCTTGATAATTTGCTATATTTTATTGACTTGTTTTTAAATTTTAAATAAAAATTAATTTTTAATGAGGTTAATAATCAAGTGATAGGATAAATTTTGATGATAATGACTTTGTAATGATATTGAATTTGACTAAATTAATATATCAATATATTTTTCTAAGAATATTTACACATTGATGATACTTTAAAATATTGAAAATCTAAAGTTGAAACCAACTAATTTTATCATGATGATGATATATTTGAAATCTACTTGAAAATTAATGTAAAATATACTGAAATTTGTGATTTAGTTTGAAAGATATATCATTTTATAATGGCTATAATTAGCCGAATCGATGATCTATCAATATATTTCATCTCTAATTAGATATTTGATGGTGAATGTGGTGAAATATTTGTAGGAAATATTCATTTTAGCGAATTTTGATCTTTTACTGAGGTCTTTGAATTTAGCTACTAAATTATTTCAATGGAAGAATGTTTGTAACAATTAAATAAAATTCATATTTTGAAGAATTTCTATGGATTTTAAGATATATTAAAGGGCTCAAGTGGGTGAAATTATATTCGGTTGGATTTAGTGAAGGTTAAGATGGTAATATATGATTTTTAAGGGGGTTTTTAAAATGCTAGAAATATTTGGTGAGGGATCGGTTAATGTTTTGAATATTTATATATTCTTATTGGTAAAATATCAAATTTTGAAGGGAAATAGTCAGCTGTGAATAGTTCCTGTGAAATTATATCGTTTTAGAGGTTGCACAGTAATTTATGTTTCAGAACCAGTTTTAATTAATTATCCACGGTTTTATTAATGGTTAATGATCAATTTACTTGTTTTTGACAATGAGAAATTTGAAATCTTTAGAATTAATTGATATCAATGGTTATTGCTTTAAATTATTTTTATTTAAGAAGTTAATTTATTCATTTTGGGGATATCGTTGACAAAGCTTGAGAAATATTAACTTAAAAGAATTGGAAAACAACTAAAGAAAAGTGATCTTTGAAGGAAATTTATGATTTTAATTAGAAATTAAATCGGTTGAATATCTATTGAAGGAATATTGTTATCGGATGGATAAATGATATTTTCCTAAATTACCTTATTATATTATTATTTTAATGACTAAATTAACCAATATTCATAAATTTATCGTACAAAATATCCATGTTTTGGTTACTCAAACATCTTAAATTTCTCGCAAAGATATATTACGTCTAATGATCATCTAATTAAATTAGAAAATAATTGTTACTTTTTAATATATATTTCTAACTAATAAGCCCCTTAATTGGATAAATGATAACCATATTTCTATTATGACTCCTTTAATTATTTTTGCCTCAAACAAATTTACTCCAAATGATAAAGAATTTAAAATTATCAATGAATAATGACCATGTTTTCTCATATTATTAACTATTGTAACGAACATTAGATGAATAAATTAATTTTTGCTTTAAATGACTACAAAGTTAACCAATAAATTAGTCGCTCGACATAAGTGTAAAGTTACATTTAAAATATTCACGATCATCTCACTAAATTACCTAAGAATTTCTAAATGATTAATATTGCGACATGTTGAATGTGACCAGTACCCTTGCTAGCAATACCCATAGGGGGACAGAATATTTTGTCGGATAAACTAGGAGTATATGGTCTCTATTGATATATCAAAATACTGTTATTTATAAATCAACTAAAAAATACTATATTATTTTACTGAATGATACCTTAAATGTTTTTAATATACATATTTCTAAAATAAATCGACAGCTCAGACCAACAACATGTATGGATTGTTAATTTATTTCCAGTGTCACGTCCCTCAAAAATACCGTGAGTGTTTTAACAAAACAGAGCTCAAAGAAACTTTCCAGATAACAACTCTCCTGAATGTTTTGAACAAAAATGAGCGAAATTGAGAACAAACGATTAGATGGCGATTAACTTCTGGCCACAACCCTAACAACATGAAAATTAAGATTTTAATTATTGAATTCGTTGTTTTCTGCCTGGAAATACTAACAGAATATTTTTTATTCAAAGAATCTTCATTATAAATTTTTGAATTTAAAAAATTAAATGAAGGATTTATAAGTGTACATAATATTATATAAAATTATACTGTATTTATTAATAAATTTAGAATACATAAAATTATAATATTATAATATTATATAAATACTATATAATAATGTTTAAATATGCTTAAATAACTAAATTGTTTAAATATTTTTAAATAACTAAATTTAAATTATTTAAATTTAAATTATTTAAATATACTTTTCATATAACTTTATTTCTTTCGTTTTAGTATCCATAAAGTAAGTAAATAAAGAATTTACTAAAATATTTTAATTATTTTACTTAGTAATGAAGAAAATGAATTATATGATTATGAAGAAGATGAACCAGACAAAATGGTGAAACACTAAAGGACTTATGTTCAGGATTTAGAGATTTCTTATTAAAACATGAATTATAGAAGAAAATGAACCAGACAAAATGGTGAAACATTGCTATGTTCCGGATTTCTTAAATGAATTAGCTGATTGGGGGTATCCTTCAACATGAATGTTTACTTAAATTATGTAAACTTTCAACGAATGTCAAGAAAAATGGGAAAAACCGATGTTTTAGCAATTAGATATTGTAAAGTACTACCTGAAGAATATTATTATTAATGTAAGACATGAATTAATTCTTTAATATATATATATATATATTATATTTAGGTATCTGTGTTTTATGGTGGGAAATGTCATTGAAAAAGTATACCACAAATAACAGTTGCCTAATAGTCAGGTAGAATTTAATTTCTGACGATAAAATGATAAATAACATCTGTAAGTTAATGGCTTTTAAATTTTAGCAATGATAGTTGACACCGCATCAGAAACTAAGAAATATTTGCAAGATGTATTCCAAATGGCCTGATGGAGATGATAATTTTGAGATAGATTACCAGCAGAAACCTTTTGTAAATTAAATATAATAGGGTTGGGTGGGTCCTCTTTATCCCTTAATTAATATATATTTACAAGCTGATCGTCGTGGTGGGCGGTTGTAATCTAACTAGTGGGAGGCCTCTGTAAATATATATTTGTGTTAGTGAAAACATTAATTAATTTGGTTATAGTGCCAATGACGCATGTATTTTGAAATTATACGTTTCGAATGTGCTGGTAGTTGACTACCCATGCTAGGCGTAATGTTCCGTACGGAAAGCTATAATGCCCAGGTTCTTCTGACCCCACTTGGGGGAGGCACAGACGACCCTTGTGGACGCGAACAAATATCCACCGTGTCTTTCAGGCACAGATATTTGGTCACTGCTCATTAGGCCTGGCAATACTAAATGCATAAACTTTGCCTTGTCCTCTCTTGTCTTGATTTTTATCGTTTAAATATTATTAAAAATAGTAGGTGTTATAAGTTTTATTTACTAATCTTAATAAACCATAATATGCTTTAAACTCGAAAACCCTTGCGACATGTTGAGTGTGACTAGTACCCATATGAGCAATACCCATAGGGGGACAGAATATTTTGTCGGATAGACTAGGAGTTAAACAAGGTTAAACCCATGTTAAACAAGGTATGTGTATATAGAATGTGTGTGTAAAATTATTGTCAACTTCCCGTGAAGGCAAACACAGAATATTGCAAACATATAATAATTCTCTACCCCATAACTTAGTGTGTAAAAATTATTTTAGGTTTTTGATTAATTATAATAATAATAATAATAATAATAAAGTTTAATGGGTTGTATAAAAAATATTTAGGTTTTCACTAATATTGATAATAATAATTGTTAATGGGTTCTGTGTGTATGTGTAAAAATTTTTTATGTTTTTGACTAATATTTGCAATAATAATAATAATAATAATAATAATAATAATAATAATAATAATAACAATAATAATATTAATAATAATACTTTGAAATTGTATTTGAAAATAATTTGCGACATGTTGATTGTGAGTAGTACCCTTGTGACCAATACCCATAGGGGGACAGAATATCTTGTCGGATAAACTCGGAGTATATATAATAATAATATTAATAATAATAATATTGATTAAAACTTTGAAAATAATTCTTTGAAAATAATACTTTGAACAATATTTGATGAAAAAGTTCCTGAAATAATCATGAAAATGTTGAAAATCGTGAAAATATTGAAAATGTAGAAAATTATGAAAAAATTGATAATTATTAAAAAATGCAAATGATGAAAATGTTGAAAATCCTGAAATTGACGTAGAAATTAAGTTTTATGAATATGTAAGTAAATAATAATAATGAAACTTCTAAAAAAAAAATAATAATTAGAACTTTGCAAATAATAATAATAATTCTTTGAAAATAACTTTGAAAATATTAATAATAATAATAAGATGAAAAACTTTCAAAATAACTGTAAAAATAATAATTTAATAATAATAGTAAAGAAATATTGAAAAATATTGAAAAATATTAAAATATTCATGCAAATGATGAAAATGTTGAAAATCATGAAATTGATGTAGAAATTAAGTTTTATGAATAATTGCAAATAATAATAATAATAATAATAATAATAATAATAATAATAATAATAATAATAATAATAATAATAATAATAATAATAATAATAATAATAATAATAATAATAATAATAATAATTTTGAAAATAACATCTTCCACACGGGCGTTAATATTTTAAAAGAAAATATTGAAAATTAAAAAATAATAATATGTAATCAACGATTTAAACAAATTATATTATTACGTATTCGATAATTAAAACAAAAAATTATATAATCAATGATTTAAACAAAATTAAATTATTATGTAATCGATAATTAAAACAAAATTATTAGTTCTAAAAATATTAGGCTTCGATTACATAATAGTTCTAAAATATGTGGCATCGTTCTAAAAATATTAGTTCTAAAAATATGATGAGTCATCGTATGAGTCATCGTTCTAAAAATGTGATGAGTCATTGTATGAGTCATCGTTCTAAAAATATTAGGCATCGTTCTAAAAGTATGACGTAATCATTCTAAAAATAAGAGGCATCGTTCTAAAAATATTAGGCATCGTTCTAAAATTATGACGTAATCATTCTAAAAATATTAGGCATCGTTCTAAAAATATTAGGCATCGTTCTAAAAATATTAGACATCATTCTAAAAATAAGAGGCACCATTCTAAAAATATGACGTAATCATTCTAAAAATAATAGGCATCGTTCTAAAAATATTAGGCATCGTTCTAAAAATATTAGGCATAGTTCTAAAATTATGACGTAATCGTTCTAAAATTATGACGTAATCGTTCTAAAAATATTAGGCATCATTCTAAAAATATTAGGCATCATTCTAAAAATATTTGGCATCGTTCTAAAAATATTAGGCATCATTCTAAAAATATTAGGCATCATTCTAAAAATATTTGGCATCGTTCTAAAAGTATGACGTAATCATTCTAAAAATATTAGGCATCGTTCTAAAAATATTAGGCATCGTTGGGTGAGTCATTCTCTTTGTTAATATTAATGATGATGATACCTTCAATAGCTCATTCGAAAGGTCTTGGACTGAGCTTTAAGATGAGATATCGTTCAATAAAATCTGTTGGTGGGAACATTACTTTTGGGATGAAAAAAAGTGTGAGCCCGCTGGACCAATTAATAATATTTTGAAAAATAATAATAATTTAACTTTGAAAAGATGGTGGTCATCAATTGTTAATAATATTAAAACTATTAAAGATATATAAGATACTTATAGCTCATTCGAAAGGTCTTGGACTGAGCTTTAAGATGAGGTATCGGTCAATAAAATCTGTTGGCGGGAACAATAATTTTTGGGATGAAAAAAAGTAGGAGCCCGCTGGACCAATTAATTAAAAAAAAATTACGTAATAGTTCTAAAAATATGTGGCATCGATTACGTAATAGTTCTAAAAATATGTGGCATCGATTACGTAATAGTTCTAAAAATATGTGGCATCGTTCTAAAAATTTTTTTCCCCGGGGGGGGGGGGTATGTGGTCCAGCGGGCTCCTTGTCTAGCGGGCTCCAATCATACTACTGGTATTTGCTTTTAAAATCTTCTAGAGTTATTCCGCAATTCAAATTTTTATCTAAATAACCCAGATTTCTAACAATACTCTGCATATATGTCGCACAGTAATTGTCATTCTCGAAATCTTGAATATATGTTTCTCTATAATCAGTATTTTTCGACAAAGTCAATGATGTAACACCAAAGTTTTTGAAAATTGAGCTGGACGCAGTATATGATCCATTATATTGTGCTTCACTTTGAAATGTTATCAGAATAAAATTAGGCATTCTTCTGTCACCAAATATTTGTTCTTTATAGAATGATGAAGCACCTTTAGCAATAGAAAATTGTACAATTTCCTTTGTTTTTAATGGATAAATTGCATGTTTTGAATTAAGACCTAATTGATGACCAGCTAATACTGAGGGGTCTACTCGAACTCTTCTCACCAATAATTTTGCATCAACTAATTGACATATTGGTGTAGTAGTTGCACTAGTAAGAGATAATGCAGAATCAGACCTTTTCAGTCTAATATGTACATTAACTCCCGGTAGTAAATATTTCGGTTGATCCATAAAATCAAGTTGTAATGATGAGCACATGGTGAAAACCTTTGAGCCTTTTACCCACTTTTTCCTTTCATCATCACTACCATAGCCCATAGGAGTAAGACATGTATTTTTAGTATCGGAATTGTAATTTAAAATAGTTTCTATTAATGCCTTATGAATGAATGTATTATTTCCGCCCTCAATCTTGATATTATTAAATCCCAACACTGCGTCTTTAAAAAGAGTATGAAACAGGAAATTGTTCGGTATTACATCTGCATTAGCATCCAAAACTTTTCTATCTTTATCTACAACCTTAATCTGAACAGTCAATAAAGTATCGTTCAAATCTAAATATTCGGTTTGCGAACCATTAATATAAAACTCGATATCATTTCTACTATCGGTAATTGAATTCATAGGAAAAACTTCCTCAAATGCCCCAAATTCTATTACAGCCTGGGGCGACGGTCTATCAAATATACATAATTCAGATTTACCACAAATCATTTTGCAAATATAGTTCCATGTCCTTTCATTCGTTTGTTTATACGTGATATTCCATGTCTTTTACGTTTTGGAGCATGAGCTGGAGCTGGAGCTGAAGGTTTTTCTTTTTGAAACATACCTGCAACCCCGGGTAAAACTTTCCCTAATTCTGCTAAAGCATTTGTTTTTAGAGATGGTAGTATTTTCTGTTCATTCATAATAACATCTTTTGCAGTTTTCATACCAAAACTACCAATACGTTTAAGAATAGGCAGGGCAAATCTACCAATTGTTCTCAACCATCCTGATCCGTACTGTTTACCAATAAAATATGGTAATTCACCACCAGATTGGCTACCACTATACATACTAATAATATCAGAATTAGCCATTTATTTTACGAAAATGTAATGTCAAATGTGTTTTTGAACCTTTTGGAAATTCGATTAATTGACCAGAATCATCTCTTATATTTATTTCTATATTGTTTATACAAGATGTTGAAACAGGTAGATACATGGGATTTTCTACATTGATTTGTACAACTTCATCTTGATCATGTTTTTCAATCCATATAGATTTCATTAAAGTAACACTAGAATCACCAACAATAACTGGTTCCACGATATTACTGTAAATGAACATTTGCTGATGATGTTTAAGGATTTTCGGTTTGTTTGTTCCTTCACAAATTTGTTCATTTTGTGTACATACTGGTTTAGTCATTCCTAATGTTTTTGCCAAATTTGAGTCAAATTTAACTTGACTAAGATTAGAATTTATACTATATCGAAATACTTTATCTTTTTGAAGCTCAAAAACTGTTAAAATATCGCTACAATTGTCAGCTAAATAAGATTGTAATTGTTCGAGGTCTGTAATATATAAATTATCTTTAAAAGTATATGCATGCTCTGTTATTTCAAAGTATGATAGCTTAAATTTGAATTCCACTAAATTATTAGTTTTTGGAAGTGTAGAGAGATTTATTTTGACTGTATCATTAAATACATTACGTAAATCACTAAATCCAAGACGTTTAGCATCAGCCACTGTAGAAAATATAATTTCGAATGGCTTATTCAAGCAATTCATGTATAAATATTGACCATCATCATAAATTATAGGTTTCCTTGATTTCGATGAACTCGTCAAGTTATAACTATCTTTATCAATAAGAACACTAATATATTCCGTTACTGCTACTTTCTTATTATATTCAATAACTGATTTGCTATAGATTGGGAATAAATTGTATACAAATGTAAAATCCAACAGAGCAACTTCCCAGTCATTATCCAAATAGATGGGGTTTTGGAGTTCGATGATGAATTTGCTTGCTTGATTTTCTGGATGAATTAATGGACAACTATTGCTCGGCAAAATAGTATAAAAATTCACTTTACTAGGTCTTTTGCTGATATCCATGACGGGTTTTGATAACCATGCCATTTGACATAGTATTGTTTATCCTTACCGACCTTTTTAGTTTTCAATATTTTTTGAATTCTAAATACTTTTGGGGGAGGAATGACTTGTAATTCCTGCTCATAAAATTTCCCTTGTACAATATTATTATCATTGTCTTTGATGACATACATTACAGGATTCTGTTTAGTATTTATTTTTGAAATTACAAAGACTTCATCACTCCAATTTGTATCAAAATTTTTAATAAATGGTGATGCACTAATTTTACTAATTCTAACATGGTCACCGACTTTATATTTAGGTTTTGCAATTTTTACAGATTTCTTAGAAGTCAATGATGTTTTTGATGTAATATCAACCGGTCTCAATCCATTCAGTCCTCGATGTGATGAATGATTATAACTTGTTATTATTTTCGGTAAAGCATTTACCCATTTTTTATTACCTTGATGCACGAACAATTTCTTTAATCTATCTCTCAATGTTCGATTAAATCTTTCAACATGAGCAGCTTTGTATTGAGAATGTACCGAGTAGTGATTTATTTTCAGTTTATCGAGGATTTGCTTAACTTTGCTATTGTAGAATTCTTTACCTAAAATAATAATAATAATAATAATAATAATAATAATAATAATAATAATAATAATAATAATAATAATAATAATAATAATAATAATAATAATACCTAAATCTGTTTGCAAGTTATTAGGATGTCCATCTTTAAATAAAATATTAATTGCCTTGGACATTTCTTCTGCAGATTTTGCCTTGTCTGGTATTGCTCGTGCAAACCTGCTGTATACATTAATACATGTTAAAATATATTTATTCCCATTGTTAATTTTCGAATAAGGTATCATCTCCATCAAATCCATTTGCCATAAATCATCAATACCAAATGTTTTATACGCTCTTGTTGGAAATCTTTTCCGCATTGGTTTGTTCAAACTGTACGCAAGCTGATCGGATAACCACTTCTGGGTTTCTTTTTTCGAATTCGGAACTCTTTTGTTTAATTTTGCCACTCCACCGAAACCGGCTTCGTCTTCTGGGTTCGTCCAAATCTTCTCCATTACAACAAGAAGATTTAAAATTAAATTTTATGTCGGGTAATGAAGGATTAGCACCCATTGTTTATGATTGATTTCCTACAACTCCACCTAATAATGATAATGCCAGAGGTATCAATGCACCAATAAATCCACCTTGTTGTTTATATATAATTTTCCTCATTTGCTTACGATTTTTATTATTTACTAAAGATAACAATGGTTTCCTATGTTTGCTCAATAAATGCTTTTTTGATTTACTGATTTTAATTTTGCCTTTGACTACTTTAAGTATAATATTGAGTAAATCATCGACAACAAAATTTGGGAATGATTGCAATATATTCATTCTTTTCATACTCGGGGCCTTTAACAATGCATTAAAAAATGGAAAACTACGATGATTTTTAACTACTTTTTTACCGGTTTTACGGGTTTTACGGGTTTTACGTTTAGGTTTAGGATTTTTAGAAATAAGATTCATTGCAGAGAAATTTTCAGTTACAAGTTTTTTAGATGGTGTATAACTAGTTGTTGGTGGAACTTTTGGAACTTTAATAGTCTTTCTAATACCTTTTCTTAATTTCTTAATATTTTTCACCCTTGCTTTTAGAAACATTATTATTCATAGAGGTTTTCAACTTTGTTTATAAACCATGGCACCTTTTGGGTTGAAAATATCTGTTTTTACACGTAAATCATCGGGACATTGTTGTGTGAAATCAAGAAATATATATCCATGAGGTATTTTTGTAGCATCTTGAAATGCACTGATAAGAAAATTACGATTATTAGGGTATGCTTGACGTGCAAGAAAATCAATCACTGTTGCATCTCTAGGATTCTTGAAAATAACTAAATATTGTACATTTAAATTACGTGTTCGATGTGCCCCACCTTGATGAAATAGATTTTGTGTTATGAAAATAACTGTTACACCGACATGTCTGCTGATCTTTGTAAATAAATTATTAAAATCTTTTTCTTTATTAGCTTCTTGATACAAATCATCGATAATAATGACATCACCTTTCTTTAATCGGCTGGACCAGTTTTTATCGAATCCCTTTACTATTTTCATGTTTTTTAATTTACAGAAACTTGATTGAGTTAATCCATGTTCTTCATCAGCACCCCTATGCCAATAAATCCTGTTGAATTTTGATTTGAATAAATTTGATTTTAGTAATTTACAAACAAATAATGTTTTTCCACTACCACTCGGACCAACGATTTGGTATACTGCATCATTTCTTAATTCCATTTCAAAAATTTTATATATGTGTATTTGTTTATATTCAATGATTTAATGAACTTGTGCTCAATTTATATATAAAGACTAACTTTCATAAATGATTTAATAATGTTAGCAAATATAAATTATCGAGGAAATTTTGATGTATCGAATATGAGGTTCCCACCAGGGAAACCCCAGCAAATTATCGATAGAAGTGGGAAATATCCGATAATATTTTTCAAGACTGGTAAATGTCGAATCATGGGATGTAAGAAACCTTTGGATATTAATAAATTACAATATCGAATAAATAATATTATAATCCAATCAATTACCGTTACTATGGATATGGGACATAGTATCAATTTATATAACATGTCGAAAAAATGTGATTGTATGTTTGAAACGGAATTGTTTCCGGCACTAAGACTATTAAAATATAACCCTATATGTGTCAACGTGTTTGCTAGTGGAAAGGTTGTCATGCTGGGGTTGAGAAATTTGGAGTATAGAGAATTTGTTGACAATGTTCGAAATGAGATAATTTCATTGGTTGATTTCTAATTGGTTAATTTCTAATTGGTTATTGATTGATTTAAACAAACGGTTTTTGTTTAGAATTCAATTTTTCAACACCATGTACAAATTACCAAGCTCTGCAAACCTCATGAAGGATATTGACGATTACGGTAAATTTTAAATTTTTATTTTCACATTATTTACTATTTATTATTTTAGAAAAATATTTAGAAGTTATGATCAATAGGATAAAATATTATTATCCTCAAATTATTGAAATTATCAAGGATCGAGAAGCAGAAATAATTCCGGACCTCATTTTCTACACAACTCAAATTAGAATAATGGAGGTATTTCACCAGTTCTTATGGGATATTAAGATAAACAGAACCATCAAACAAATGGAGCCGGAGTACCAGTGCATCATCGGATGCTCATGTTGTGCCGATCGTTATCGGCGATATGTTGAATGGGAGTTAGTGAAAACTCTGAGAAGGTTTCATTACTCCCGGATTGTGGATTTAGGATACCAATAAATGTATTTTTGTATTGTGTTTTTTTTTATATTTGAAATAATAATAAATAATAATAGTAATAATAATAGTAATAATAATAGAAATATAATTAGTAAAAATAGAAATAGTAATAATAATAATATAAATAGTAATAATAGAAATAGTAATAATACTATGACACAAATAATAATAAAACATTAATAATAATAAAACATTAATAATATGTACATTAATAGAACATAAATGCAGCATTAATGCAAATGAAATGCAAATTTAAACAAAGACATGCTGTAATCTGATTGGTTGATAGGCATGAGTCAAAGGTATAAAAACCCTGTAACATTTAAATTTAATCATTATTCACTATGACCAAGAAAATTTCATGCACCGAAAAACCTAAAGAAATGGTACAACCAGTTCAAATGTTCCACAACTACAAAATGTATTTTTTGAAAGAAGAAATCAATATGAAATTGGTTGCACCAGTCAAGCTAATTCCAACTAAATTTGAATTCTTATCCGGCACGCTTTCAATGATTGATGTCAAAACTATTGATGATGTTTTTAAACGGATAGATTCGAATCTATCGTGTAATCAACATGCATGGTTCAACAATAGATATGCAAGATTTTATGATGCTTTTGATGAAATCAGTTTCAAAGAAAATGAAAATTGGTATATAACAATTGCAATCCAGGGATATAAAGTTGATAATAATGATGTATATTCTCCTATTTGGAAAATTATGTCTGCTAGACTTTCACAAATATTTTAATGTTATATTTAATAAATGTATTAGTCAGATTTGTTTTTCTCTTTATTAATTGCAACATAAATGCAAATGACATGCAAATTTAACAAAGAAAATCTATAAACAAACTTATAATATAGTTTTAAAGTGATGAAAATGACTGCAGAAAAAGGTTAACATGATTAATTAATTACCGAATTATTTATTATTTAGAATTTTTAATCAACTTTTTGTTGGAAAAGTTAGCAGAAATATCTGGTGTGAAAATTGAGGACATATTATCTATTACAAATGACTTAAATATCCGCTGGATAGTTGAGAGTCAAGATACAGGATTTGATGATGAGGAAGAAACTCAAGAAACCGATACTCAAGAAATTGATGAGGAAATCTATGAACCTATAGATGAACCTATAGATGAACCTATAGAGGAACCTAAAGATGAATCTAAAGATAATATTACGAATGATTGTATTGATCATGTCGTTGAAAATATAATGAAATGTGGAGATGACGACTGCGAATGTGTTAATTAATAAATCTTAGTTAATTAGTGTTTGTAAATTTATTTAAAATTTTATTTAAAAAATCAAACAAAATAACTATATTAATTTTTATTTAAAAAATCTGGATAAAATATACAAAATAGCAACACCTGTTGCAAGTTTTATATAGTTTTTAAATTTTCTTTTCTGATCGTCTATTTCCTTCGCATTTCTGGCGAGTTGATTGAGTACGCCCCATCCGCCATTGGCTTCAATCCATGGTTGAAACTTTGACTTGATTATCTAGAAAATAAATATTAATAAAATATAGATTATAAAAGTATTACTTCTTGAGACCACTGATAATAGTGCTCGGAGTCCCATAGACTTTTTTCAATTATTATCTTCATATAAGCGAACCCTACTAGTATTCGGGTCCACTTCATCTCCTCGTCGCATAGACAGTTAAAAATCCTATGAAAATAGAATTTTTTGGTTTCGAGACAATCGGAATTGATCACATCCTCATAATCAATGTGATTACCTTCTATGATCTTTTCGGTCCGATCGACCAGGAAACTGAGGCTTTCCATAATATTCTTGTTGACGAGTTCTCTTAAAAGACTTTCCATAAAATGAGACATTTTTACAATAATTTAAAATATGATGTTTTATTTATACTAATACCGTATGATTTTGATTGGTTGATAGACTATAAATGTAAAAGAAAGGTTTTGATTTGATACACCATGAAAACTATATTCATATTGCTAATTATTATAACGAGTGTGTGCTCACACAATACAACAATAACAGTGGAGTCTTTTAATAAATCAATATGTGTTTGTCCGAATACAGCCAAGTTGATGGATATTTTATATATTCTCGACAAACCAAAATGGTCAAAGCATCCAGGAAAAAGAATATCTCAAAGATTGGAGAATTTAGAAAACAGTTATGAACTATCATTTGAATATATACAAAATATAAAATTTAATTTGATTGATTGGTTTTCAATAACTCTATTGTTGAAAATAAAAAGAATATGAAAATTATTGATAAGAAGCATGATTATTTGTTAAAAAAGATTGAATTATTATTAAGAGAAATTCAAACAATCAAAGGATCAATAGAATATCTGAAAATCAATTCAACGTTACCAATTTCAAACAATATTGCTGCGAATAGTAGTACATCAATATTTAGTTTACCTTTGTTAATTTTACATTATTTTATTGTTTAAATAAATGTATGTTTTGTTGATTTGTTGAGCGTGACCAGTACCCTTGTGAGCATTACCCATAGGGGGACAAAATATTTTGTCGGATAGACTCGGTGTATATAGATTAATAATAATAATAATAATAATAATAATAATAATAATAATAATAATAATAATAATAATAATAATAATAATAATAATAATAATAATAATAATAATAATAATAATAATAATAATAATAATAATAATAATAATAATAATAATAATAATAATAATATTAATAATAATAATAATAATAATAATAATAATAATAATAATAATAATAATAATAATAATAATAATAATAATAATAATAACATGATATATAGCTCATTCGAAAGGTCTTGGATTGATCTTTAAAATGAGCTATCGATTATTATTTTTCGTTGGCGGGAACTTTGAAAGATTTAAAAATAAAATAATAATATTTTTTAAAAATAATAATAAAAATAATAATATTTTTTAAAAATAATAATATGACCTTGATGACTCATCGCGATGACTCATATGACCTTGAAAATGACCTCGGTGAGTCATAGGATGACTCTGATGACCTTGAAATTTTTTTGACCTTGATGAGTCATACTGTGAGTCATATGTCCTTGAAAATGACCTTGATGAGTCATAGGATGAGTCATGGTCTTTGTTTAAATGACCTTGAGAATTTTGATGAGTCATACCATGAGTCATATGACCTTGATGAGTCATAGTATGAGTCATATGACCTTGAAAATGACCTTGATGAGTCATAGGGTGAGTCATGGTCTTTGTTTAAATGACCTTGAGAATTTTGATGAGTCATACTATGAGTCATATGGCCTTGAAAATGACCTTGATGAGTCATAGGATGAGTCATGGTCTTTGTTTAAATGACCTTGAGAATTTTGATGAGTCATACTATGAGTCATATGACCTTGAAAATGACCTTGATGAGTCATAGGATGAGTCACGGTCTTTGTTTAAATGACCTTGAGAATTTTGATGAGTCATCGGGTGAGTCATGGTCTTTGTTTCAATGACCTTGATGATTCATAGGATGAGTCATGGCCTTTGTTTCAATGACCTTGATGAGTCATATGTCTTTGTTTAAAATTTGACCTTGACATGTGCCAGTGGTGACACATCCTACTACATATATATATAAAATTAATTAATTAATCAATTACAGTGGACGGACGAAAGGAGCAGACTTCTACCGGAAACAGTAGAAGCTATTTTACAATGCTTGATAAATTGGATCAAAACTGCAGCGAAATGTACCGTTATATTACAAAAAATAAAGCAATTTTAAAAGCTGCTAAAAGTAGCAATAAGTACCGAGTTTGTAAACTAACAGCTCATAGCGTCACTTTGTTCGTGCACTTACTAAGTATTCAATAATCACTGTTCTTTTGATTTATTATTTTAGTCATTCTGCATAATAGAAACAACAATACACGACCGCTTAAATAATAATAATAATAACGCCAATCAAACATTCTTTTCGTGATATATTTCTACAGTTTTCTTGCCATCATATATAATAACTACAGTAAACCCTCCAACTGCGTGGTTTTTCATTGCGCGGTTTCGCAATTGCGCGGCCAAACCTTTAATACCAAAATTTCGATCTGCGCGCTAAACATTTCGCGGTTTTTTTTTGTTTTTGTCTATTTTAACAAGAAAAATCATGTCAATTTAATTTTTTATGGTGAATCCCGTAAAACTACGAATACATATGGTAGTGAAAATAGTGATTCATCGTATTTCGATACACTGTATTTTTTATATAAAAATAATAAAGGCAGTTTCATTTTTCTAGTGATGTGGTTAGGATTAGGATGTAAAATTACATAGTTTTAATTAATAGATATTTATACAAGTGTTTATTTAATTAAAAATATATTAGTATTAAATTCAAAAAAATCTTATTCGTGTGCATTAGATATAACCGTAATAAAAAATTATTACATCAATTAAAGAGTGTTATAAAGTAAGTATAAATAAAATTTTTGATTTTTGATTTAATACTCATTTTGATTTAATAGGTTTTTAATAATTTCTACACCTTATATATAATAATGGAAAAAGCTGGCAAAAGAAAAATATTGACGTTAGAGGCAAAACTTGAAATTGTGAAGCAATTAGAAAATGGCAAAAAAATGTCTGTTTTAGCTAAGAGACACAATATGAACGAATCCAGCATAAGGAGGATTAAATTGAATGCCGAAAAAATTAAAAGTTCAGTAGTTTGTTCTACATCGCTAGCTGCAAAAACATTAAAAAAACCACGAAATCCAATAAGAGAAAACAGAAAAAGTGTTAAGCTTTTGGATTGAAGATCAAAATCAAAAGAGAATGCCACTTAGTGCTGCTGTTATTCGAACTAAAGCGTTACTAGTATTTAATCGGTTACAAAAGGAAGAACCTGGGTCATCTAATTTAGGCGAAATTAAATTCGAAGAGAGTAAAGGATGGTTTGAAAAGTTTAAACATCGCCAAAACTTACATAATATAAAATTTACAGGCGAAGCAGCCAGTGCTGATACATTAGCTGCATCTTTATATCCAAAAACGTTAAAACATATCATTGATGGTTGTGGATATTTACCAAGCCAAGTTTTCAATGCTGATGAGACTGGCCTATTTTGGAAAAGGATGCCTAGCAGAACATTTATATCTAAAGAGGAGAAATCTGCTCCGGGGTTCAAGGTTTCCAAAGATAGATTGACAGTTTTGTTTTGCGGTAATGCAGCAGGCGATTGTAAGAACAAACCACTAATAATTTATAAATCAGAAAATCCTCGTGCTTTTAAAGGCATATCAAAGAACTCACTGCCAGTTCATTGGGTATCAAATAAGAAAGCTTGGATGACTGCAAAGCTTTTTGAGAACTGGTTTTTAAATTGCTTTTGTGTAGAAGCTGAAACTTACTGTAAAGACAAAAACATTGCTTTTAAGATTTTGTTGATTGTTGACAATGCACCAAGTCATCCACCACATTTAGCTGAATTGCACCCCAATGTTAAAGTAATATTTCTGCCTCCAAATACGACATCTTAATTCAGCCGATGGACCAAGGCATAATTGCCGCATTTAAGCTGTATTATCTTAGAAGGACTTTTCAGCAATTAATTGAAGCTACGGATGGCCCAGATAGTCTTTCAATTCGTGAGTATTGGCGACAGTATAATATTTTATCTTCCGTAAAAAATATTAAATTAGCATGGGATGAAGTTAGAAACTCAACCGTGAATGCTGTATGGAAAAAATTATGGCCAGAAAGCTGCATTAGGGAAGCTGTTGTTGAAATGCCAGAAATTGTGGAAATTGTGACTTTAGGTAGAACAATTGGTGGGGACGGTTTTCAAAATTTAGAATCAGAAGATATCACGGAAGTCCTTGTGTCAAATGAAGAAAATAATAGTGTTGACGATATTTTGACACAGTTCGAAGGTAATAATGATGAAAATGATGAAAGTGAAGAAGATGTACAGATTACAGAAGAGAAAAAGTTTACTACCGAAAAACTATCAAGTTTTTTAAAACTTGGTAGTCAACTTGAACAGCAAGCTCTTAATATAGACCCTGATATGGAGCGTGCCTTAAAATTTCGGAGAAATCTGACAGCAGCTTTAGCACCATATGCTGAAATTTATAAAGAAAAACAAAAAGCTGGTAAGCAATCAGTGTTAACAAGCTTTTTTCAAAAAATTATACAATCACAGCCAATAGAATCAAGCTCATCAGCATGTAGCAGTGATTAATATAACGTTACTTATGTTAATTTTTATTTATGTTTAGTCGTTGAATTGAGACTGTTTTTTAGTTCTTGTATTGTTTTTTATAATTTTTATTTATGTTAAATTTTTAATAATTTTTATAATAGTAATATTAATTATGTAAAAGCAATGAATTGAGACTGTTTTTATTAGTTTTTATGTTTATATAAATGTAAATATGTATATTAGTCGTTGAATAAAGACTTTTTATTATATTTTTTAATATTTTTGTAATATCTGGAACCTAACCCCATAATTACATATAAAATCTGGTTCACAGTGCGCGGTTTCGGTTTGCGCGTTGTTTTTGTGGAACGTATCTACCGCGCAGTTGGAGGGTTTACTGTATAATATATATAACTATATAAATTAAGGATTTTAAACAAATTTATTAATTTTGTTAATTATATAAAAATTTTTATTATTTAATAAAAACATTTTATTTTTTAAAATCATAATTAAAATTATATATTATTTTTAAAAAATTTTTTAACATTTATAATTTATGAATAAATAGTTAAACATACATGGCAATGATTTAATTATAAGATAACGCCAATCAAACATTCTTTTCACGATTAATTTCGACAGTTTTCCTGTCATCATCAGGTGGGATATAATAACTATGTGTTGGATGACAGAGGAAGGAGAATTAAAGAATTTGAGCTGACCCACTATTATAGAACGGGCAGCAACAAATTTAGAGCGAATATTTATGTGGAGCCCAAACAACCAAATCAGACAGATGAGCCAGACAATTCAAAACATTGACAATTATTATTGCGATTATCCTTGATTATTGACTTTGCATATTGCAATTATCCTTGATTATTGACTTTGCATCTTATTTATTTTATGTATATTTTATTTGGGTTATTATGTACATTTAAATATAAAAAATTGGGAATTAGTTAATTATTAAAAAAAAGGTTTAATTGATATTAATTAAGAAAATTTTATAAAAAACAGCTGTTAAATTAAGTTTTAATAATTGATATTAAGTTTTATAAAAAACAGCTGTAGAAATTAAATTGAATTTTCAGCTGTAACAAAATATTTCCTTTGATAAGTACACTTGAAAATAGGAGAGAATATCCTTGATACAAAAATAATAAATTAATATTTCTTTTATTCTTAATAGGAAATAAAATAAAAATAATAAATTATTTTTACAACATAAAATATTTCTTTCATAAGTATTCTTGAAAATATCCTTAATAGGTAATATGATAATTCTTGATATAATTCTTTAAGACTTAAAAAATAATAAATTATTTTACAATGACAGCTGTTCAAAAAATTCATATAAATAGCGATTCAAAATTCATTTTTTTCTCCCAAAAATTTAACCGCAATACTATACTAAAAAGGTAAATCCTTATTAGTAATCAAAATAAAACAGACACTACAGAAAAGTTCAAAAAGCTAGCACGCAACACAACATTCACACATTACACACACGCATATTCTGTTGTATATTCGAATAATTTGTAATCAAGAAGAATACTTTGTAATCGGTAAATTTTATTCATAATAAAAGTTTTTAGCAAATATTCTATCTTTTGATATATATATATATATATATATAAGAACCAGTAAGTTGAGTGTTCCCGAATATCGAGACCTCAACATATGTAAATTAAGGATTTTAAACAAATTTATTAATTATATTTAAAAAAAAAATTTTTCTATTTTATAAAAAAAATATATTATTTTTTTTAAAATTTTAACATTTAAAATTTAATTTAATAATTTAAAAAAATTTTTATTATTAATTATTTAATTTAACACAACAATCAATACATACAATAAAAGAAACCTATTTAAAAACTTATTTAAAAACACTCAACACACAAGTATTTACTGCATTCTGCACATTAATTTTCGGATTCAATGATTTTATCAACAACGCCTCAATAATCACATGTTCCCAATAATTATAGAAATATTTTAATAAAATTTTAAAATCAGACATACCTATTTAATCTTACAGCCCTTATTGTGCTCACCAATATGGGTCAAAGCCTTCGGTCTACAATGTTCTCGAGCTCGAATACAGAGATGACGGGAAGTCTCTCCAATGTATGTGGCATTACACCCATTACATGTAAACTGATAAACGAGATCGGAACACAATTCGACCGGAGTTTTTGACTTATTAATAAACATATTGCGTACTTTCCATGAGGTTGACACTATCCTATAGTTTAAATTCCCTAACTGCTTTCTTATCTTCACTTTATAATCCTTAAAACCTTCTGAGTACGGCAATACTAACACAAATTTAGGCTCATCATCCTTGCTCACACTATTTAAATTATTTAACTCATCAGACTCACACACCTCAACAAAATCACACCCAGATTTTAACTCATCAGACTCACACATCTCAACAAGATCACACCCAGATTTTCTCAAACATGGATCCTTAGGATTTTGAATAAATTTCTCAACAGTCTCTTTCACCATAATTACTAAAAAGGATTTTGAATAACCGTTCTTCATTGACAATTCAAACAATATGTCAACACTTTTTACTGAATTTTTAAAATTAGAAGACAAAGACCATGCACGATAAATCAACCCCTTCACCATATTTCTTTTATACTTGAATTCACAAAAACTTTCGGAAGAAGTATAGAGACCAGTATCAGTTGGTTTTCTATAAATCTCTGTCTCATAGTCTTTCTCTTTGCGTTATATTAACAGATACAAGTAAGCAAGCAATGATTTTTTCTCCGTTTCACATGTGAATACAATGTTTTTATGTAGACTGTTCATATAATGCAAAAACGGGTCAACATGCCTCTGATTTTCAAATATAAGAAAAATATCATCCACATACCGTTTATAAACAGTGGGTTTCATACATTGGAAAGATGCAATTTCTTTTCTAAGCTTGTTAAAAAAAATTGAAGCCATCGTTGGTGCTAAAGGAGAACCCATAGCAACTCCATCTATTTGTTGATACCATTCATTGTTGAAAAGAAAATTGATTTTTGAAGTAGCAAATAGAAGAAGTTCACGAAATGCTCTTCCATCCAAAATATGATGTTCAGAAATGTTTTCATTCCATAACAAGCAACATAATTCAATTGTTTCAACCAATGGTACATTAGTAAACAGACTACAAACATCAAACGAAACCATAATTTCATCCACAATTTGTCTATCATACTGTGCAATGCGGAAACAAATTCAAAACTATCTTTACATTCGAATTCCCATCGTATTATTGGTTTTAATAATCCATCCAAAAATTGGGCTATTTTATACTGGGCAGTCTTTCAGCCGATATATTGATTATCATATTAGAACACAGTAGAAACATGCGTCTATTCATTGCAAACGGGTGTATTCAATATTGTCTGGATATCCTGTTTTTTCTACGATGGGTTTACATTCCTCTGATTCCGTTTGCAACAAGTTATCTATATGAATTTGAATTTTCATCACTTATCATCATGGAAAATAAGCCACAAATCAGGTCGAACTCCTAGATTGAACGCCCTGGATTCAAAAAATCCGCAGCAACCATTTCATTAAAATAACATCTTTGTTTTTAATTTATGTTTTCATCGTTAATAAACTAATTTTTTTCAAAACATTATAAATAATTGTATTTCCCTCCTTATAAATAAGCATCCAATGATGAAGTCCTCCTAAGAAAGGAGTGTTCACAAAGGTGGCAACAGTGGATTCAAGTTCTTAGGACATCCACAACATCACCCTTTTTTTACAATTTACATTTTCATATAAAGCCACATATAAAATTTCAAACTATTTTTTAACTTGTCATTTATAAGATTTGATTTACCACATGATTATAATGCAAGTTGTTCAAGGACATGTCAAGGAAAACTAATGGATGTTGAAGATGAAACAGAAACTAAATATCTGGAGACAACCAATGTATGCTACAGAAGTTCGTCTGGGTGCCGGCTGTTTACAGAAATATCTTCGATATTCTCAGATCACCATGTGAAGATGAGTAACTTTTAGAAACCGACTGCAATAATTTTCTAATCAAGACGGTTGTTTTTAAATCTATATAAATATAAATTTGTATTTAAAAATTGGTTTAATACCTCTTTAAATTCTGGCAATTTTTATTAAATTATAGTCTAAACCAGGGGTCCTCAAACTGTTTTAAATATGGACCCACTAGCCAGAAACCAGAAACTTGGCGACCCAATACAAAATTTTTTCCTTCTTTTGCAATCAACTTTATATTTACCAACTCCGACTAAAATATTTTCCCATTAAACGTATTTTAATTCTTTCAAAATTTTGCTAACAAAGTTTATTATTAAAGATAATTATTACAATTAATTATTCGAAATAAAAGAATAAATTTAAAAAACACAGTTGCATTCTCGAATAAATTTAAAAATTTTAATGTTGTTTTCGCTAGCAAACCATCGCTATTTTGCAATTGATCAATAATGTCTCGTTAGTTGACGCTAATGAACTAATGCGGATTTTTATTTGTGATCGCTAGATCGCGCTTTATATGGAGCAAATCGCAAATTAACACTAGTAAACTAATGCTCTCGTTTTGTTTGTAGCAGATTAAATTGTGACGTAGTTTGTTTCATTTTTTTACAAATAGCATCCTCGCGACCCAGTGGGAAGTTTCCACGACCTACATGCGGGTCGCGACCCATGGTTTGAGAATAGATGGTCTCTAAACCACAGTTACAAGCAAATTCAATGTTATAAATTTCTTCGGACAATAATCGATGACCCTCGAAAGGTACAAGGGGAGGGAGTCAAACATTGATTATTTTTTGGAGACGGCCTTAATGAATGCTCCCTAATATATTTATAATTTCTCAAATTAAGGGTCCGTATGAATTATTCATAGATTGATGGAGTCCGTACGTTTAAACAGCATTATGATCCAGTTATATTATAAATGATAAGATTAAAATATTTATTAAAATACAAACAAATTAAAAATCAAAATATATTGAAATCGAAAAGATAACTCACAAATTGCCTAATTTTTGATTAGATAATTTCCACATTTTATTACAAAAACTAAATTCATATTTCTTTCTTTCACCTTCCGTACAATCTCTCGCTTCGACATTCTGATGGTGCAGCAAATACTCCAATGCTTGAGATTGATTTTTCAATGCTCCCATAAATAAAGCAGGATTGGCAAGAATGTCTGTATCGTATACTTTTACAATAATGTCCATTTCGGATTGCCACTGATCTACTGTAAGAGCATTATAAACCTGCTTAATTCGCTCAAGCCTGTGCTGCAAATATTCCTTTATTTTAGCAACCGGGTTCTTAATTTCAACACCATGAGCCGGGAGAATCATCGATAAATTGTTGCCGATCAATTCTAATCGTCTAAGTGAACACATGTATTGAGTCAAATTTTCGAATGTTGTGCTACCGTTTCCCAAAATCAAATCACCACTAAACAATATATTTTCTGGCTTAAGTAAAAGACAAATGTGATCTTCTGTATGTCCTGGAGTGAACAACACTTGCATAGTTCCCATGCCATAATCAGATAAATTAATGATTTGATCTGCTTCCAATATGTCGAGTTTTAATTCATCTTGTTCTTGACTTGGAAACTTATAAATCTTTGGATTGGGCCATTTATATGACTTAGTTAAATTTAATATATCCGGAACAGCACCTATGTGATCTGGGTGCCAATGAGTAATTATTATAGTTTTGATAATTTGTAAAACTTCGCTATTTTCTGAGAAATATTGACTAACATTTTCAATATAACCTTCTTGGTGGCAATTGCTTGTATCAATTAACAATCTAGATTTAGAAGGAGGCATTCCAATTAAATATGAATTTGTGCCTTGTAAAGTCATTGGACTAGGATTCATTCCTAAAATTCTAATAATTCCTGGAGCCAATTGACTGATTTTAGGAATTATAGGTAGCATTATAATTAAAAAGCTAAAATTATTAAAATATTATTTATCATACCAATGTTTCATATTTATTAAACATAATAATTAATTTAAATCATAAATACAATAAATTTATAACTGTTACACTCTATCTGATTACAGTGATATTATTATAACAAGACTTAATAGAATTAAATTACATAATTGTTAGTCAAATTATATTAATATTATTTATCTTAATTTAGTTGATTTAGTTTTCATTTTAAATTATATTTCTTAATTTCTAGAACAAATTTTAATATACATTTTGTTGGTTTAGAACTCAAAAATTTAGCCCATTATCTTGTCACAATGATTAATGGGAGAATACCAAGAAAAAGATAGTGCATGCAGAAATGCCCGGGCGGGCCATTAATTATCTTTGTTCGTCGGACCATTCTGGGCGACAGTTGAAGCAGATATGTGGAGTCGAATGTCAGGAGAGAGATTGGCTCGGCAATAACAATTTATCATCCCGATTAAGAAGACTATATAAGGAATGGGAAAATCAGAGCAACCCGGCATTCTGCCTCAGCTAGGGACGCGAAGAAACCGAGCTTAGGACAATCATGTAGCTAGGGAAACGAATGGATAGGGTTAGGAGATATTCGAGGTGAGAGAAAAAAAATTGAATTGGAAGTGAACCAGATCAAATAGTTAAAGTTTGATTAAAATGAAGTTAGTGGACAAAAGGTGAATATTGATAAAGATTTTGACAAAGCATCAGCGCCGAGCGGAGAACCGATTAAACTCGTAAAACTCTGTCGTTGATTGTATCTTTGGATTTTGAGAGATTTTTGTAATTCAAATATACCTTGGGTAGTTCATTGTTTTGTTAGTTATGATTAAAGGGACAAGTGGAGTCAGAGATAACCGACTAAAATTAATAAAGCCCAACAATTTTGTTAAAGTCTGATTTCTATGACTCTTCGTGGTCTTTTCTAAATAAATAACTAAAAACAAACACAGAACAACCTTATTCAAATTTTACAATAATTACAATTAGTCACTAGATTTGCACTTTTCTTTTCGTAGATATTTGTTATCGCAAGGTAGGTTACCAAGGGGTAATCATCTTTTCAGGTACGATAATTTATAATTCTCTTTAGCTTTTTTTGAATTTTCTTTTCAGTTCTCTTGAATTTTTCTAAACGCTCTCTGATATTGTTTCTTCTTTTCCAACTGCCGGTTCGTCTCTTTCCAGCTTTTCCTTTTATACTTTTCTGAAAAGCCTTTATCCAATACTTGGTAAACATTATTTTAATTCTTTTGGGGATTATATGCATTTTTCTAACACATTGGTCAAGCGTTATTTTCAATCTTTTGGGTGATTATTTGAATCCTACCAATGTCACTCCTAACCGGCGCTTGGTCGAGTTCACTTCAACTTTCTTTGATGATTGTATAATTAGCACTCGATGGAAAGTTAAAAGAATAATTTCATCTCCTATGGTTTATTCCATGATAAACACAATTTCAACTCAACATATCAATATCGACTACTTAAAGGAATTTATTAATTTTTACCCAACAAAGATATTGATTATTCTATCAAAAAACCCAATGAAAAATTAACTGATTACACAAAAAAGTGCATTTAAAAGAAAAAAATGGACAAACAATGCAAATAGAAACTAGCACATGACACCAAAACTGCTAGTTTGGTTATGAAGTTAATAAAATATAACTAATTTGAATATGGAATAAAATACAAATAATTTATTGGTTATCAACAAATAATAATAATAATATGATAATTTAAGCCTTTTCGTATTATCACTTTATTGTTTTAAATAATAAAAGCTGCTACCAAGAAATAATCACTTTATAATAATAATAATAATAATAATAATAATAATAATAATAATAATAATAATAATAATAATAATAATAATAATAATAATAATAATAATAATATAAATTAAAATAAATTAATATTTTATTAGAATAAATAAGATATGAAATACATTTCACTTCTATTTTTCTGATATCATTACCTTTAAATGAACTCATGTTAAATCTTTTCAATTTAATTGCAATAAATTATTTTTTATATTTAACACGAATTTTATTAGTTTCTGCTAAAATAATGGATTTATTTACATGCTCAATTTGTTTGATGTTGTGTATTAATGGTTGGGTGTCGTTCGTCTTTTGTCTATTGTATTGGGTTTTTTATTTATTTTTTTATTTATTTATATGAGATACCAAGTTGAGATTCTGGGAACCTCAACAATTTAGGGTACAACTCTACTCATTTCCTCCGATTAATATTTATTTTCATATTTTATAAATTTTTAATTAATTTTAACACTTTTGTTATTTTGGTGTTTTTTAAATTTTTATTATCCTTCCGTTTTATTTTGTGCCTTTATACATTACCCAACAATAGTCATTTGACATTATGGATCAGTGGTCAAGATGAAGTAACTTATACTAAAAAGTTGTAATTAGATCAGCCTCATTGTGCCGACAATAACAAAAAATCAGACATCTCTATAGCTGAATCAAAATTCACGATAGAAAATAATTAAACCACAAATCTTAGTGATATTAGAGAAAGCTTAAAATCCATGTTGAAAATATCGAATCTCATTTGATTACCAGAATCGTATAAAAAATGCTTGAGACTAAAATTCCCTGTTCAAAAATGCCTGACACTTAGATCTGATTGATTTGCATTGATTTACTCATCTGCATCCGAGGGAATCGGGGGTCAGGCGATTAGGTTTAAATTGTTGGTGGAGGAGAGGGCCATTACCTACCTACTCTAAAAAATTTAGTTTTATAATTTTTTTGAGGATACCAAAATTTCAAAATAAAAATAATCATTAAAGGCGTAAAATGATTGGGAAATGATTATGAATGAATGGGGTATTCTTCAGGAACCCAGTAAAACAAGAGTGGAAAGGAGGTTGAAAAATGAGAAGTGAGAAGAAAAAAATCAATAAAAACAGATAATTAAATAAAAGAAGGTTAAATAATAAGCACAAGTGCAAAAGAAGCGAAACACAAAGCAAAACAAAATTTGGAATGGCTTGTTATCGCGATGGCCTACTGGAGATAGAGGGGTTAAAGGCATGAGAAATCCGAGAAACTGGATTGTAAAAAATGCATATATCTCGACAACTGACAAAGATTACGGAATGCCAATGGAAAAGTGAGAAAAAGGATGAATAATCAATAAGTGCAATCAAATGGAAAAGTATAAAAACTGAACACAAATTAACAGAAATAGAGAAAAATTGGGACAAGAGAAAATTGCTACGAGATAAACTTGCGACGAAGAGAGAAAATGTGTTAGAAAGAAATTTATTGAATCAGGGATAGTTGAGAAACTCAAGTCAAGTTAAAAGCATACAGATCTATCAGTGAATAGCCACGAGTGTATTTCTTTTTTTGGACCATTTTTTAAAGTTTTTTTAATGTTTCTATAAAATGAAAATATTAATATAATTTGACTTGTTGATTATTCAGAAATTTTCGATGAATAGAAGAGTAAATAATCCGCACGCATTATTCAAGCTTTTTTGTAGCATTAAATCTCTGTACATCAAAACGTAAGGTATATCTGAAAATCCGGAAATCGAATAAGCCTGATAAATAAAAATGTTTTTAAATAATGTTTTCAACAATATATTGTTTTTAAAAAATCAATTATATTTAATTATATTCAATTATATTCAATTATATTCAATTATATTCTTTCTATATCGGAAAAAAATCTACCGCCAACCAGTGGGTGATAGGGACCAAGTTTACTATCACTGGCTTACACCAAACACTACTGGTTGGCGTGTAGAGCAATTGCTCACTCACTGATTCATTTACTCATCATCAGTTTTTATTCACATTTATTCATTCATCATGAATTTGAAATTTATTTGGAAATTTATTTTAGTCATTTTACAAATGGATTTCAGGTGGTGG